>JACXGJ010002910.1:0-59464 GCA_016801105.1 Esox niger
CTCTTCTAAATACACCTCTACTACTACGCCCACACTCTTCTAAATACACCTCTACTACTACGCCCACGCTCTTCTAAATACACCTCTACTACTATGCCCACACTCTTCTAAATACACCTTTACTACTACACCCAGATTCTTCTAAATACACCTTTACTACTACACCCATGCTCTTCTAAATACATCTTTACTACTACACACTTCTCTTTTCCTCCTACTACTACAGGAGAACAACTAACTTACATCTGACCTACAGCATCGGGAACCATATTCCAGTCAAGTTTCAGATGAATGGTGAGCCACAGAGGCCTGAGGCAAATGTAGATTATATCAACGTATCTGCAGCAGTAGGCACAGTAGTAGTAGAATAGATGAATAGTAGTAGGAGTAGTAGTAGTACAAGGTGTACTAGTAGCAGCTGTAGCATTACTGTAGAAGTATTAGTATTAGTTTTTGTCTTAGTAGCAGTAGCAGTAACAACAACACTACTAGAAGTAATAGCAGTCATAGTAGCAGTAGTATTAGTAATTGTGGTAGTAGTCAAAGTAGCAGTAGTATTAGTAATAGTGGTAGTGGTAGTAGTAGTAGTCATAGCAATAGTATTTGTCATAGTAGCAGTGGTAGTAGTAGATGTAAAAAGTTATAGTGGTAGTAGTAGTCACAGTAATAGTAGTCGTAGTAGCATTAGTAGCAGTAGTCATAGTGATAGTAGTAGTCATAGTAATAATATTAATAGTAATAGCAGTAGTAGTAGTCATAGTAAAATGAATAGTAATAGTAGTAGTCATAGTAGCAGTAATAGTAGTAGTCAAAATAAAAGTATTAGAGGTAGTAGTAATCATAGTAACATTAGTAGCAGTAGTAGTAGTTGTAGTAGTAGTAGTCATAGAAGCACTATTAACAGTCATAGTAGCACTATTAGCAGTCATAGTAGTCAGTAGTAGTAGTCATAGTAATAGTAGTAATAGTGGTAGCAGTAATAGAAATAGTAGTCGTCATACAGTATGTTATATAGAATAGTGTTGTTCAGTCTTTATCCAACCAGTCACTGGATGAAACTTCCTTCAGTCCTACTAGTTTTCTACAATGAATCAGCCATCTATTTCACATCTATTATACATGAAATGGCATCCAGTATAATGAATGTCCAGTCATGTCTAGGAGGAGGGGCTCACATTGTAGGGAAGGGTCTCTACACAGCAGAAAGCGTTAGGTTAACCTACTTTGCACTTTTCTCAACACTATGGAGATCTGAATGGTTGTGTGCTTTAATTATGTCATCAAATTTACTATGGGAATGGGGGAAAAGGTCAAATGCTTTATAAAATCACTCACCAGAATTTCTAGGCCATTATCTCCCCTAAAACAACCATTAGCACATTGACATCCGTGTGTTATTAGGTGTCCTGATGGAGACTCATTGCCTGGTTGTAAAAAGCTTACATAGTTCACTCATTTTCTGTTCAAGCAACATAACAACCAGTGAATAGCAAAGGGAATCATTGTGACATCAAAGCAGCTTTTTTATATTTCTAATACATAAATTATTTTTACAGGTTTTTTTAAGCTCAGTGACCAAAAGTGAAGAAAGGTTTTCATCATTTGTTTGCGTAAATCATCAAACATCCATAAGGTTATAGCCTTAACAGTGGCTGTACTGGGCAAAGGGATAATGGAGATTCATATTTTTTATTCAAATGAACTGTGACTTCATTGGGGGAACTTATAATGTACACTGTCACTGGCTGGTCTGAAGAACAGATCTCATTGATGGTCTGTTCTGTGTGAATTTCCACAGTGCCCTGACAGACAGTTATGAGAATCACTCCTCCAGGCTCAGTAACATCGGTAACCT
This sequence comes from Esox niger, assembly GCA_016801105.1. NCBI lineage: Eukaryota > Metazoa > Chordata > Actinopteri > Esociformes > Esocidae > Esox > Esox niger. The sequence continues at coordinate 1,856 of JACXGJ010002910.1, forward strand.
CTGACCTTCATAAAACTGGAGAAGAGAGCAGCTTTGCATTGGTCTTCATACAACTGGATTATCCTGTAGGGAAGTTCCCCTGGACGGGCCAAGATGTGAGAGCAGGACCTTATTGTCCCCAAGGAGATGGGACATTTTACTGGACATTCCCAGACAGTCAGAAGCCCACTGATTGTGTGGCAGCACAAACCAGGGCAAATCCCTACAGTTCTGTTCTACTGTTCAGCTCTCTACTGTACTGTTCTCTACTGTAATGTTTTACTTTTCTGATCTTTACAGTACTGTTCTACTCTACTGTTTGTTCTCTACTGTTCTACTGATGTATTTTTTATTTCCTTTACTGGATTGTTCTCGACTGTTCTGTTTTCTACTGTAATATTCTCTACTGTTCGGTTCTTGACTGTGTCGTTCTGCTGTTCTCTATTATACTTCTCTTTTCTGTAATATTTATTACAGTACTGTCTAACTGTTCTCTACTGTAAGATTCTACCAATTTGTCCTACTTGCCTACTGTACTGTTCTGCTGTATGACCTGTATGTACTGTTCTGCTGTATTAACTGTATGTACTGTTCTGCTGTACGACCTGTATGTACTGTTCTGCTGTATGACCTGTATGGACGGTTCTGCTGTATGACCTGTATGTACTGTTCTGCTGTATTAACTGTATGTACTGTTCTGATGTACGACCTGTATGTACTGTTCTGCTGTATGACCTGTATGTACTGTTCTGCTGTATGACCTGTATGTACTGTTCTGGTTGGTAATCATATTAAACTATACCTTTCTGTCCAAGGGTCACTAAAGGAATATGTATGTGATGTAAGCAGCATGTCTGAACTACTCACCATCCCTGAGCATGTTGAGAGGGCCACAGAGGAGTTGACCTTTGCCCTCAGTGACCCCTGGTAAAAGCAGAGGTCGTGGTGCCGCAGAGGCTGCATGCTCTTGGTCCCGTTCCTCCCCAGGAGCTGCACGCTCAGTCCAGGCATGACCAGACCCTGGGATGGCTGCAGCTCCAGGTGGAAGTCCTGGCCCAGGCCCTGGAGCCGGAAGTGGACCGCTGATGTCCCCCCGGTGCCGCCGGCCTCATCGGTGGACCGCCTCCTCCGCTGGCGATGGGTCACCTGGTGGGATATGTACTGACCCAGATGGTCCACTTCATAGGGAGACACCACCTCGTACTCTGCAGATCCAGCGGTTCGAACACGTTAATAAAAACCCTGTCTTATAATCTTTCCAAAGCTTCGTCACGAAGGTGCTACATGGAAACCTGACGAACTGCTCAGTGCCTCAGGCAGAACCATGTCTGATTCAGCGGTTTGGTTGTACATTGTCCATGTTCAAATAAGCAAATAATCCGTAGTGACATACTCACACGGTGGAGGAAATGTGAATGGAAGTACCATTTAAAACCCATATGGTAGACAAACTGCTCCGCTATCTCTTGTCGAGATGTGTACAAACCTTACAAATCAGAGTACTAATCCTGAACTAGTGAATCTATCCAGACAGGGTTTCATGAGGTCTCATGATGAGAACACAAAGGGCTATTTAGTCATTAGTGTTCACTGAAACCATTCAACACTTCACTGACAGTTTAGTCATTTATCTGACACGCTTTTCCAAACAATGTACCATTTACACTTAGCGCCTTGTTTACTTTACAATATCATTTTGGTGGTTAGGAGCAGATAGATGATTGAGCCAATTGGAAGCTGGGGATGATATTAGGGCCAGATAAGACATAGCTAGGACACCAGAGTTAACACCCCTATATGGGACCTTTAGTGTACAGAGGGAGACAGAACACCTTGTAACATCTCACAGGTTGACAGGTTCAAACCGGGGTGATGACGGCACCAGCCTACACGGAAATAATGGCTAAGGAAATGTCTGTATCTGCCTGGAGCCTAGAATAAGAGTCATCAGATTAAGCTCAGACGGACGGGCCGTGATTGATTTCGGTCAATATAGTGGCAGCATGGAGGGCACTGGCCACACATTCAGACCCACCCAAAGTCCCAAACCATCTGGTCTAGTCTGCGCCTGATAGCATCTCTCCCTCACCTCCCCTGACGGCCGTACTTTGTTCTACTGTGTGAGGTTGTGGAACCCCCTCTAGTGGGGAGAGGTGGTGTGACACCCAGATAGACCACAGCCACACAGAAAGTAAGTATTTCTAGCTTGTTCAAGAGAACTTGAGACTCAGGTTACTAAAATATCACAGCAATCACAGTATTTTAATTTAATGGAATTCAAAACCTCTATCATAATTATAATTCATCATCATCATCATGGTACCATATTTAACAATATTAACCAAACCATATTATTACCTGTATTCTGAGGCAATCTCAGAGACCTCAGCAAAGTTGATAGATCTGTGTCATCGCCAGTAAACACGGATTCAGAATTAATCTGAGCGCTCTATGAAATATAAGTGACCAAAAAACATAGATTTTACATTTGAGATTGGTGCGCATCATCGCTGAAATTACATGGTTACAAATGAAAGGCAAGAGTGTTACTTACTTCATGAAATCCTAAAAGAAAAAATAGGTGTAAAAAGATCAATGACGCGGCCCAATTCCTGTACTTAGACAAAATCCTCAAGAGAGACATTTCTCCGGCTAAATATCAGCTCCAGCAGGCGCGACGGTCCAGTAAACCCGCCGCCGGTAATTCAATTAAACTTCAGTAAACACAATCCGGAGAGGGAGCTGGATGCAGTCTCTGTATGACTTTCATTTACCTTCCAACCTTCCAACCTGGTATTATTCGCATCCTCATCATTGCAGACGGTGAAATGGAGTGAACTTCGAGTCTTGTCTCTCAGAAGTAATTTCAGTTGGCTTCCAGATATTTTGCTCCTCGCCCCCCGCGGAGCCGCGCTCTTAGCATTTCTCTCAAACCGCCTGGCTGCGGTGGGCGAGACTATCACGTGAACCTGCTCCAGTTGCCTTTCCGCGAATGAGATATTAATAATAATTTTATAATAAAACTTCTGTGCTTACTCAAACGGCAGACTACACCGCGGACCTCTGACCTATGTGAGGTTAGCCCTAATAATGATAAGGTGGTGTTTTCATTTTGCCTTCAAAATAAAGGTCGGAAATAAAGTGAAGCAATTTGTTATGATTTTAGATATACCTTTGGTATATACTGCACTGTACATCTTCACATATGAATTGTGGATTAATGAAATGGAGTGTCAGTCTTTATAGTAGCAGTCACAGAACACAATGCAAAGAGGATAATCTCAGTCCAATCAGTGAGTCCAGCAAAACCCAATCAATCATATGTATTACATAAGGCCCTTTTTACATCAGCCTTTGTCACAAAGTGCTTATACAGATAGCAAACCTAGATCCCCCTGAGACCCCCAAAATTTGTGGGAGCATTCCTTGGATCTTAAAGGAAACTTTAGCATAATTAACCCTAGTCCCCCTGTCATGTAAACTGATGCTATATTAAAAACTGGTACGAAATGACAGACGGACCCTTGACCTTCGACACAAACAACTGCAACGCAAAAGGCAGGAAATAACCAGACCACCGTATGGAGAACAACCAATCACAAACCACCCTGAGCCCACAGAGCAATACTCGGCAAAGACAGTAAGGTTGGTCTGTGAGTCCCCAGGCAAGGAGGTACTGTCCAATGTGTATATTCAATACACACATCTGGTTGAATGTACATTGGAGCACTTCTGTGAGTTATCAGATGCTGTAGTGGGAGTGACTGTAGAGATATTTTAGATGCTTTTTGAAAAGGTTGGGTTACTACAAAGAAATCCCACCATCCACGCAAACCAGCAGCAAAGAGCCACTGCCAAAGCCACTGTTCACCGTTCTTACTTATTTGTTTTACTTCCCTTATACCTTTTGTATTGTACTGATTCCTTGTTTGTCGTGAAACTTGATAATAAAACCCTTTCTGATTCGGATAGAGAGTGCTGGTGTCCTCGGCAATCTTCTTCAGCTCCTAGTTTAAACAGCTTGATGATGTCGAGGCCCCAACCTCTGCATAATGTTTGTCAGTTACGTCAGTTGGAAAAGCTGGGTGTTCTTCTTTTGAATGTTCTCTACAAACTCTGCACACATTGCTCAGCCATGTATCAATTGTTGGGCAGGGTGATGTCATCACGCTTCAATGTCAGGTCTACGCAAATTAGTCCCTCCGGGATCGTAACTGAGCTATTGATTATTTTCATGAATGTCATATTCACTCCGGACAGCTTTTTTTCTCTCTACCCTTTTCTCTCATTAAAATCATGATCCATTAACATTAATCCATTTAATTGATCCAAAATCCTTAGGAAATACTGTTCAGTGCAACATACATATGATTCTGGACACATGCTTAAATCTAATATATCCAGTGGCAATTTGATAATCAGAGTTCTACTTTCAATTAATGTATTTACTTAAAATGATATATAGCAATAGTCAAAGGTGGTCCAGCATTACCTTGTGCTAATTTGGCATTTTTCATAAATTATAAGGATGTGCAGCCCTTCAAATTGTCATCTTTAACTTTGAAGACATAGCAGAAGCTACTCTGGTGTGGCTGATCCTTAATGTGGATTACTTTACACGGGTGCAGACCAACTAAACTGGCTGACTGAATATAGACTGATTCATTGACAGACTGTGGAGGCTGATCAGTTGGAACACCCAGACCAACAAACCAACCAATCAAATATGACACCTGCGCTGTGGCCGGGGCCGGGGTTGGGTAGATCCAGTGGGCTTGCTCAGGGATCCAGGGTTGTACGATTCCATCCGGAGCAGTTTATCCCAGAGTTACAGGCTCCTACGTGGACACGGGGCTAACATGTTAATTCTGTTTTGAAAATTACATGTTGTCCTTCTGCTATTTCATTAGAATGACTGGTTTCATATTTACTAATTATTAGGATGATTTGTTTGTTATCATTAGAATGTTAATCTAACTACCTATCAACTCTGCAGGCCATCAGACTGCTAGGCAAAATGTTCGTAACTTTTTTGCTCATTTTCCAAAGAGGGGATATCATCCTGGAGTGCACTGTATTACAAGACAATAGATTATGTAATTGAAAAACTCCCTGTCTTAGAAAATGCCAGATCCTCTACATTTGATAGATGTTTTAAAATGTGTCCAACATCAAGCAAATGTGTTTCTCATCTGTGCGACAGATATTAGTCAGTCAATCCGCCCTATGCAGAATTTTGCAGATCGAAATGGGATGAGGAATAGGGAAATATGTATGTCAGCCAGGGAGGAAACCATGGAAGTCGTTCATACATGCTCAATCAACTCTTGACACTGTCTCATTCAATATAAGAAGTAGCACAAAATATTCCCTGACGCCTGGTTCTCTTCCCCAACTTACTTGTCTTCTATTCTGGAATCTTTGCGGACTTTTATGAAGTCCCAATGATTCTGACGGAACCGGAGCTGATTATATTGATAGTCTCGGGAGCTTTCAGAAGGCCAACCAGTGAAAATGAATCTCTCACAATGTTTGCTTGTTTTCTACACCCCTTAGTTAGACTTCAACTAAACAACATCAAAAAAGTGTACAGTATAGCCCATTATCAACTTAAAATGTCTAAAACCTAAATCAATCTAGAATCAAATGACGGTTAGCCTGAGTTAAAGAGGAAGTGTATTAACTTTAAATGTCTAAAAATATAATTATTCAACAAAATTATGGAATTTCAGCTTTTTGGCAGCATAAATATATTACACTGCCTCTAGTAGTGGGAATCTCCACATTTTATGAACACTGAAAAGCTTAACAGTGAAGATCCGAATGCCACACCAAGAAGCAGAGAAAAGGGGTAGGCGTTTGTTGGACTGAAAGCTTTTCAAAACGATCTGTCAGCCTGTTTTGCCAATATTACAGAGTGCAATATTGCCTAACAATATTCCACAATGACATGTCCGGGCCAGTGTCAATTTATTGGAAGTATTTTATGGAGTAGAGGGCAACTGCTGAGACACTACTAAGACAAGTAATGAATGATCTATCCACCAGTCCACAGCAATATGTACTGTTCCAAACATAACATCCAGTCATGTTTTACTGTATGTTTTACTGTAGTAAGCTATATGTAATATATGTCTATCTTTGAAAATTGCAGGTAATGGTGTTTGCTAAATGTACATTTACAGGTAACAGTGTAAGGTAAAAGTACTTTTACAGGTAATGGTGTAATGTCAAGGTACATTAACATGTTACAGTGTAAGGTAAAAGTCATTTTCTAGGTAATGGTGTAAGGTCAAGGTACATTTACAGGTAACAGTGTAAGGTAAAAGTACTTTTCTAGGTAATGGTGTAAGGTCAAGGTACATTTACAGGTAACAGTATAAGGTAAAAGTACTTTTCTAGGTAATGGTGTAAGGTCAAGGTACATTTACAGGTAACAGTGTACGATGGGAAGTCAGTTACAGGGAGCCTGTCCAGCTCTATGTAGGGTTGCCTGTCTGCAGTCAGTACTGGGAGCCCCCCCCATAGCTGTGAATGTCTGTGTGTTAGTCTAAGTGTCCAGATTTCAGCAGGCATTTTGCCTGACACATTTCAGTGTCTTGCTCACCAGAAGGACAGCAGCACACTTAAAAGTTTGCGCATAAAGACTGGTTCATAAAAGTTCAGTTTGGTTTGCACACCTGTGCACTCGGCATGAAATGTCTGCATGAGTTCACACTGTGAACCGGTACAGTGACCCAGAGGGCTGGTGTCCAATCCAGTCAGCTATGATCAGGACAGTGGGTCTCTGGGGCCAGGGGAAGCTGACAGCCAAGTCTAACAGATACCTTCAATACCTCCTTTATGACTCAAGGAACAAACATTACGCTGCACTTAACTCTGGATGTGGACTCAGGTTTAAAGCATATTGCTTGACTGGCTGAAATACCTGCAGTGTTCTACCAGTCGGAGCTCCCACTTCACTGCAGAAACTTTGACACTTCTGACTGCACAAGGGGTTCCCAACCTTTAATACAGGGCCTCCATTTAACATGTCTACACGACTTTGGTTAATTAGTTAATCTGAGGCCTAAACATTTTTAGTTTTTATTCTTGTTGTATGTCCTGCAATTCAATGTAAAACTTGTTTTTACTCATCATAATAAGTGTAATAATAAAAAATCCCTGACAGACTTGTGTTTTTATAGAGTTACACTGCCTGTCATCAAGTTAGCAGCTAGGTAGACAGCCAGCTAGCAGGGAGACAGCCAGCTAGCAGGGAGACAGCCAGCTAGCAGGTACACAGCCAGCAATCAGGGAGACAGCCGGCTAGCAAGGTAGACAGCCAGCTAGCAGGGAGACAGCCAGCTAGCAGGGAGACAGCCAGCTAGCAGTTAGACAGCCAGCTAGCAGTTAGACAGCCAGCTAGCAGGTAGACAGCCAACTAGCAGCTTCCAGATACAGGAGACAGTTCTACATTGGCCCTGCATACCCATTCTGTAACATTCCACTCCGTGTATCACAGATGGAATGTGATGGAAAATGACAGGGAGAAGTTTGATAGGGAAGATTGGAGTAGGAGGGTGAGGAGACCGAGGAGTAAGGGGAGACAGGGGAGACCGGAGACGGGAGGGAGAGTGAGCAGGAGAGAAGTAGAGTGAGTTGGAGAAAGGGAGTCGCAGGAGACAGGAAAGAGGAAGCGGAGTAGGGGAACAGATGAAGAGAGTGGTGAGAAGGTTGAAGTGAGAGAAGACAGAGGTAAGGAGTTGGAGAGGTGGGGCAAGAGAGACAAATAGGTGAGAGGAATAGTTGTGAGAGTGGGAAGGGAGAGAGGGTGGGAGGGGGAGGCATTTTAACCATCTTGGTTAAATTGAACCTGTACATCAGCCAGTCTCACACACAGCAAAAGCCACTGAATATTTACATCAGCCAGTTCAACACGTACAGTACAGGCCTCTGGATATTGATTTACATTAACAAGTTAACCACATCCGGTTAGATTCATCTTTATTGTAATTACAGTACAGAACAACTAAATGCATGTAAGTACAGGACACAGGATAGTCCTTCACATCAGCCAGTCCAACACATTCAGGCCGTGGAACTGTTACTTGAGCAAGTCCTCCCATGCTGGCTTTCAATAGGCATTTCTAGACAGTTGTGTTTCTTATCCTATTGTTACTGGTTTCTGGTCATATACATTTTAACCCTAGCCTGGTGATCCTCTGTAAACAATTCTATCATGCAGGTTGCAATTGACGTTAGCTTGCTGAAGCCCAGGATTGATCCATGTGAACGTCAGCAGTGTCCTCCCTAAACCCGCTGAGTCGACAGTATTACTCACACATCCAGACCTGATGTTCTGGTCATCTCAGTATAGTGGCTCCAAAATATTGCCTCAAATTTAGAGCCTCTCATTCCTGGTCCATCATTTATTCCATCAGGATAGGTTTGCCAAGGGTGGAGTGGTGGTTACTTGTTGCAGGAAGGACGTGCAATGCTCCGTGATTTTACAGAACAGTCTACCTAAACAGTTTGAGATCTTGCTTTTATAGTCCCACCTCACAAGACACAACTTTCTCACTGTTGTTGTCCGCTATAGACCCGCCTCTGCTCATGTCTCCTTGATATAGACCTCCCTGAAGGTAGGGAGGGGCAACAACATGCCTCCCTGCATGCCAACCCCATGTTCTGGATGAACGCTTCAGCCGAAAGCTATTGGCTTGAGCGGAAGTTCTGTTTTTGTCGACTACAGTTTTGTATTATTTCATGGTTTACGATTTGTTGGAGGCCTCTGGAACAGATCAAAGGGATTATAGATGGTACTCGTTAACACAGACAAGCCTTGGAAGAGTTCTCACCATCCGGAAGTTAAACACATACAGGCCATTGGCCAAGAAATGTAACACGTGTCTCAAGTCACAGGGGAACGTACACTGTACCCTCCTCCAGTCAAATGCTCCCTTTGACAGAAGGCCGTGTTTCACCCATCTGATTTATTGTGGTAATCAGAAGTGGTATTAAACTCTCAGCGTTGAACACAAATTGCAATAAAGTAATCTCTCATAAATTAAATCCACTCCAGAGAGTTTCTCTATGTTCTGTAATTGTTGATTGGGGTTTCCTATATGAAATACACCACTGTCTTGATGATGTATAATTTGAGGGACCAAAAATAAATAAATAAATTAAATCTAATTTCCTGTAATTACACAAAATTTATGAAAACGTTTTCTCCTCTTCATCCTCCTACTACAATAATGTACTTGATTTTCTTGAGATTTCTAGATTTTTCATGAAAAACAGATTACATCAATTGAAAGAACTGTTGCATTTTTCATTCAATTTCTGTCCTTTCTTAGCTCTGAACATCACAGAGACAAACCCAAGGTATCCCCATGTGCGCCTCCTGTCGTTTACTGGCATGTTTCAGCTTCTCTCTGGGGTGAAGCATTCTAGATGTATGTGTGTTAGATCAGCATTGTATGTTGCCAATTGAAAATGTTTTAAACATCAAATCAAGGAAGGTCCTACACAGGCTGTCCGTGGGTGTGCCCACCTTGCCTGGAAACCCTGGCTTTTGTCAAGGTCTGCTTTCAAAAGTGTTATTCAAGGATGACACATTGATAACAATGCAGGTTGGTAAAGAAATAGAAACTATGTTGTAATTACAGTATGGTTACACGTAGCTAAAACGTATGAAGGCCAGGTAGTCCTAACTGTCAATCTCTATGTATTATCATATCCTAGCGGCTAGCCTAACCCTAACCCTGGGCACTAGTGTGTTCAACAGTCCATAAATAGATCTCTTTCACAGGGCTCGTTCCACAGGAAATAATTTCTCTCTCAACATTCCCAATTTGCATTTTGCAAATCAATGGTGGTTGAACCTGTGGGTGCTGATGTCTGGCCAAACATTACTGAGCCACATATCCCACCGTCTGTAAAGCAGCCATGCCGACACACAGGCCTTTGCTGAAACACAGATTGAAAGACAGGAATACAGACAGACAGGCCTCTGCAGAGACACAGACAGAAAAAGACAGGAATACAGACAGACAGGCCTCCACAGAGACACAGACAGAAAAAGACAGAAATACAGAAAGACAAGTCTCCACAGAGACACAGACAGAAAAAGACAGGAATACAGACAGACAGGACTTCGTCGAGACACAGACAGAAAATAAGGAATACAGACAGACAGGCCTCAGCAGAGACACAGACAGAAAAAGACAGGAATACAGACAGACAGGCCTCCACAGAGACACAGACAGAAAAAGACAGGAATATAGACAGACAGGTATCTGCAGAGGCATAGAGAGACAGCCAGGCGTACAGACAGACAGGCCTCTGCAGAGACACAGACAGACAGCCAAGAATACAAAGTCTTGTATACAGAAAGGCAGCTGCAGAGAACTGTTTTTAATATCAACCTCAGCCTGTCTCATACCGCCTTTCTGCATGTCTTTCCTCAGGGAAAACCAACGGTCTGGAGAGGCATGGAAATTACCCAGACCACCCTGGTACACACAAACATACAGCATAACAGACAGAGAGGCAGGCAGGCTAGGCAGACAGGTTGGAAGGAAGACATTCAGGTTGGCAAGAAGACAGACAGTTTGACAAAGCGAAAGACAGGTTGGCAGACAGACAGACTCGGACCTTGACACGTCAGACCTCCTTGGCATAAAGGCAATGCTTAGAAAGGAAAGATTTATTTTGAAAAGGAAACTTTATGTTACAGTTTTGTACAGTTTCGGAAATTATTTGACCCCTTTCCGGCAAAACCTTTTTTTAAACATATTTTTGTCAGTTAATGTTTTTGGATTTATGACTGAAGCCAAATATTAAATAAATTGAACCCTAAATTGAACATAACTCAGCATTTGTATATTCATTTTATTAATTTAATTAACAAAGTTTTAACACAAATGTTTTCCCTGCCTGAAAAACGTAATCATTACCACAGAAAGCAGTTGTGGGTTTTTTACCAGACATAACGACATACAGAAAATCTATGAGGAAATAAATACTAGTTCATGAAATTTTTCATACAGCAGACGCAACAATGGTTGATTGCTTGCGTCCAGTACAGTGCCGGCACTAGCCTTTTGTTGGTCCTAAGCAAAATCTCATTTGAGGCCACTTATCTATCGGTCAGGAAAAGCCTAGCATTCGAAAGCCCCCTAGTTGTTGGGGGCCTAAAGCGAGCGCTTATGTTGCCTGGAGCAGGCCCTGCTTGTGTAGACATTTTCAGAATGCATGTCCCGGACCCATTCATTTACTTCAGTCTGAGTACCATTACTATACCCTAGATGTGGTATTTATAGCCCAGTCACTGACCTCTCCCACAGTTCCAGTTCTAGATCTCAGTACTAGTTCTAGTTCCAGTCCTAAACCCCAATTCTAGTGCGCTATCCTAATCCCAGTCTCAGTCTTAGTCTTAGCCCAGCCCAACACCACACCTGTCTCAGTCCTATGTCCCTGCTCTAGAGCTGCTCACATTTCTAGACCCAGTAATACGCCCACCCCAGGCCCTAGTTCTGCCCTGTCAGCACCCCTATTTCCAGCAGCTATTCATTTCTATGAAGTGCCAATTTTCTTTCTTTTCTCTATGGCTCCTCAGTCCATTTCCACACTAAATTTCATGCTGTAAATGTCACTTTTCCATACGAGTTTCCTCAATTAGCTTGCTTAACACTTTGATAAGCAAATTTCCCAACAATGACTCACTGCTAATTTAACAGGATTACTTCAACCTCCCGACCTCTGCCTTCATTTCCTTGCTTTCCATCCCGTTCTTTTTCCTCTTTAGTCCTCATCTTTTCTAGATGTTGTACACAGACTAATCTCACTGCAAACCCCCTCCAGGTAACTGATCCCTAATTTTTGTCGTTTCTCTTTCCTCCCATCTTACACACTCAGCCCCTTACCCAAATGGCCATGTGCCGTCACAATCAAATAGATTCGCCAAGCAAAAACAACCTTTCTGCTTTGTCTTCCTCTCTATGCTTTGCTAAAGCCACATTATTACTCACCAATTTTATGTTTCATTCTCTATCCTCAGAAAACTCTTTGCCACGTTCTCTCTCCTCTCTCCTCAATCCTAAACCTTCTTCCCGTTCAGTTTCCTTTTCTTCTGATTACTTTGTCAACGGCTGAAGAAAGCTTATGTCATCTGCAACTTATTCTCTCACTTCCTGACTCCACTGATGTCACCAGCACCTTATTTCCTCACCTATTGACCACTGAGACTGGAGACCTTCTCCCGGTTCCCTGATCAACTAGTTTCTGACTACGGGGTTGTTTCTTTGTTTTCAAGATGATTAGACATGCTCCACTTCTGATTACCGGTATCCACCTTTCCTGACCACTCTCCTTCCATCTCTCTCAGAATGAGCCCCTCAACCTTTACCAGTCAGGCTTCAAGATAGGACGCTCAGCCGAGAGCGCACACCTGCAGTTCCCAGAGGCTCTTTGATCCCTTATTGGTCTGCCCTGGGATGGGTGTTTCAGGCACTGGACATTGTTGGATTTAATGCAAGCTGGCAGGCAGTTCCTGGGACCCATATCTGAAATAACTCAACAGCTACGCAGTCTGCCTAAAAACACAATTTCCTTGCTGTGACAACAGGAGACCAAGATTTGTATTTACCTCACAGTTCAACATTCATCATGAACATCTAACTTTTACAGGTCTGTCACTCCTCCACCCTGGTGCTATTCACTGTCAGAATATCAGTAGCATAGTCTTAAAGACTTGCTTTAAAAGAACAACACAAGAGATTCATTAGCTCTCACCGCAAAACAGCTCTTGACTCAAACTGAAATGTACTAGCGGCCCTCTTTCTAATCACTTCAGTCTTAAATCTCTTTCTAAACACTTCAGTCTAAAATCTCTTTCTAAACACTTCAGTCTAAGATTGCTTCCTATGAAGTAATTTGTGGTGATGTAAATGAAGGGTGGTGTATAAAACATAGTAATCAACAAATGAATCGTCTTTAACCAATCAGATTATCAAAGCCAACAACACATTTTCTAAATGCCGCTTTACCCATATATGTGTCCTGGGTCTGGTCCAGAATCATTGCGGAGAATAAAAATTTGTGGGTGTAAGGTTTGGCTAAAGCAATCCATTTGGGACGCCTACCAACACAAGATAATCAGTCTGGAATTTATTTCAAGGTTCTCCTCGAAAATGGATAGCACGCAACTGACCCAGCGAATCAGTTACACAACAGACTGAGTAGTGTGATTCCAAAAAATAATTTCAATGCTACATTTATTACCAAGTGTAGAGGTGAAAATGAACTTAGTGAATTCAAATGTTAAAGGCATTCACATGCTTGGAACTCACTTTGAAATATCAACCACTAATACAACTGCCATGTTCCAAAAAATATATATAATATTTAAAAACAATAATTGATTGTCTTTATGAATTATATTTTCTTATGTTCCAAAAGTTCCATTGGCACCATTGAGGTATATTTCTTATAGTCAGAATGTGGGAGTTTACAAAATACAAACGGTGACATACATACTGAGGGAATACTCTGAACCATGTAGATGGATTTGTCTGAGCCATGTAAATGGAGAAGTCTGAACCATGTATATTGAGATGTATGAACCTTGTAGATGGAGAAGTCTGAGCCATGTAGATGAAGAAGTGTGAACCTTGTAAATGGCGAAGTCTGAGCAATGTAGATGGAGAAGTCTGAACCATGCAGAGAGAGCAGTCTGACCCATTTAGATTGAGAAGTCTTTCGGGTTTTGGTCACTTACAGTATTAAAGGAATACATTTGTATGTTTTAGCTCCCCCATGTGAATCAAGCCCAAAATCCTAAAACTAGCTAAAAGCCCTACCAACTGTTCTTACCAAGTGAACTACATGGGACACTATATAACCAATGTTAGAATATTAAAGACCATTGAAAACTTCCACTATTTGAAAGCAGCCTCTGGGTGGGGATTTCTGGCATTGTCTATTTCTTCAAATTGAGTGCTATTTTTGTGAATAGCTTTAACACTGCCATCTGCTGGCCACCATCATTGAATGACCAGAATTCATGAATCGAGCACTTCAGGTCAAATACACCTATTGTTACAACCGGTGTGAATTTACTGTGGAATGCATACAGATTGGCCCTTCTCCAAAAATGCAGATTGAATTAAATAAAAATAAAAGACAGAAAATATTAAGTAGTAACACAGTAAAAATTGTAACGAATAACATAAGTGTGACTAGATTGCCTTCCAAATGCATTCAGGCCCCTTCACTCTCACTCCATCACTGATATCTAATGTATATGTATTTAGTCCTTTTGCGATGATACTCCAATTTGAGCTACTTCCTTTAATGATCTTCAAGATCACTGAGTCCACCCGTGGCAACTTCAATTGATTGGACATTGTTTTGAAAGACACTCAGCTGATGCCACATTGCCAGAGAAAGTGCTTGTCAGAACAAAATCCATGCAAGGAAGACCTAGCAACTTGTCTACCTTGGTAGACCTCTTATTTAGAAATGTGCTCATGTGTAGATCTGTGGCAGGTTGAAAGTTCTTAGAGGCACTGGAAATGCTCAATGCTTCACAGTGATGGACTCCATCACTGTGGAATGGACGAAATTTGGACCCACCAAGACACTTCCAGGAGGTGGCTGCCCAACACAACTAAGTTAGAGCTTCACTAACAGAGCTTCATGGTCTTTCTGCAGAGATAGGAGAACTTGCTAGAAGGACAAGTATCTCTGCAGCACTCCATCAACCATGTCTTCATGGCACTGAGTAAAAGGAATACAACATGCAGCCTGAAGGACGCAGAGTATGAAGAAAGTATGAAGAAAGTATCTACAAGGAAGAATTGTCCACATTTTAATTTAGGCATTCAAGTAGTCATTATACAGATATCCACCACTGTAGATAATAATGATACAGATATCCACCACCACAGATAACAATGATACAGATATCCACCATTACAGATAACCACGATACAGATATCCACCCATATATAATCATGATACAGATGTCTACTACTACAGCTGGCCATGATGCAGATATCCACCACCACAGATAACCATGATACAGATATCCACCACCACAGATAACCATGATACAGATATCCACCACCACAGATAACCATGATACAGATATCCACCACCACAGATAACCATGATACAGATATCTACTACTACAGCTGGCCATGATGCAGATATCAACCACTACAGCTGGCCATGATGCAGATATTCACCACTACAGCCGGCCATGATACGGATATTTACCACTACAGCCGGCCATGATACAGATATTCACCACTACAGCCGGCCATGAGGTGATCTTCACGGAAGGCTCTGTACATACAAGGAGTACCAGTGGCACGTTGGTGTGTAGTAGGTAATTTAGTTTCACATACTCTAGCCCCCCCAAGCTCTCTCATATTTGGGACCATCCTTGCGTACAGCCTCCGATTGGTAAATAGGAGCCTATTTGGTAAAACAAAGACTTTAGGCCCCTAGGCAAATCCTTCAACCTGAAGGGAAGGAAGCACCAGAGAACAGCTACCCAACATTGAGATTTTGCAAACCCGCATTAGAGACAGTCTTTGTTGCTATGTTTCCGCCAAGCCTCTAACCAGAATTAGAGACTGGCTTTGTTGCCATGTTTCCTCTGGACTGTCAACTTTAATGTGAGCATATTTCCACCCATCTTGGATTAACATATTACAAATTACAATATTGTGTGTCAAAGGTTTTTCCATTTTAGGTTAAAAATATTATTTGGAAAATGCACTTAAAAGTGGCTTCTTGTTAGACAGATCTAATATTTTTCAACTTCGCCTTCAGATAAAATTCTATAACTCAATTTCAGACATAGACAGAACTTTAGACAAGCCAAAATAACCTATATAATAATAATATAAATTACACTTTAGCAGTGCTAACAATGTGGCAGACCAAATTAGAACCCCGTAATGGAAAAACTAACATTACATTCAAAGGTGAATGAATTAACATTAACAAGAGATAGATAGGCATAGATCTACCTAAGACTACCAAATGTAGAAAATTACATCGGCAGATCTCCAGAGGAGGCTCCACAACATGCATACCATTACTAAGCCCAAATCACAGGTTTTAGTTTGCTAAAATGTACCAAAAAGAGCTAGTAGACTTTGGGAATTAAGTTAATGGACAGATGAGATAATGATGCATCTGTACCAGAGTGATAGAAAGAGGAAAGAGTGAAGAACAAGAAGGAATGCCCATGAACATAAGTATATTACCACATCAGTGAAACATGTTGGAGGTCGAGTTATTGCTTGGGCATATATGGCTGCCCGTGGAACTGGCTCACTTGTCTTCATTAATAATGTGACTGTTGAGAGCAGCTGTAGGGTGAATTCTGAAGTAAACAGAAAACGGACAAAAAATTTCTGATACTATAGGTGACCGAGTAATAAGTACAGAACTACTCATAAATATGTACAAAACTTGTTGCAATTTCCAAATGGATAATCTGATATGGACAGAAAAGCATGGAAAAATGTACGCTGCCCTCTGCACTTTAATCCAACACTCATTGTATCATTACAGATCCAAAGTGCTGAAAATCCGAGCCCAAACAAAATGGCAAATTTTCTAATACTTCAATGTGTGTCCATTGCTGCTAGATGTTCGAATGTAAGAACATGAATTTACAGGGTCTGTCCACATTCTTGTGTTGGCAATCAGTCCCTGTGTCATTGTCATACTATATAAATTCTGTAGCTGAGCCAATGACAGGCCATTACATGGAATGGCATTGGCCAGTCGGCATAAAGCTCTCAGTGGAGATTCAAACAAAAGAGTCTGCAGATTCAGCAGATGGAGAAAGGAGACCTTTAACATGGTGGAAACTCTAGGAATTCTAGGCCGTATCGGGTTCCATGACAAATGAGCCCTGACCCGGAGGCTGAAACAGAGATGAGTTCTGATGCCGGCTGAGACATGGCACTGTTACAATGTCCTCCCATAAAAACGCCGCTGTCGTCACCGGCTGAAAGGAACAACGTGAAAGGAGTTTTCCTCTGGACACATGAATGACTATAATGATGTGATCCTTATAGGTTATGGTTACACGAAGGATCTACACGGTTTCCGTCTGCCATCAGTTCACATTGACAAACAACACACAACGCTGCATTGGATTCACAGTGTATCCTACAAAAAACTGTAAACACTGTTTTACAAAAACAATCTCCATTTGTAAATCTAATTCTATAATCTAATTCTTGCCTTGAAACTTTGAGAAATGTAATGCCTAAGGATTTCTTCCACTTGCCCAACTCCAAACCATGATCTGATCTGTTGAGTGTGATTATCAATGCTTCCCTGGAAGAATTGTGACATTGTTCCTCTGGCTTTGGGATTTCTGTGTTATTAAATACCTGATAGCAATGAATAGACAGAAAAAAAATTATTTGACAGAATGAAGTCACTGCATCTCAAGCTGCAATGTTCTCATATTCCCACTAACACCTGAAGCCAATGAAAAGCATCTATTTGGTGAGTATGAAAACATTGTCACAACAAAGAATTCATGACACATTGACACAATTTTCCTTTAAACTTCTGAAATTATTTTCTAACAATGTGGACATTTATCTCCACAAATGTGCTTAGTTGGTCAACGTAGCAATGGACAAAACAACCCTGCTCTTTAATGCAGAGAAGATGCTAAAAGACATTTCCTGCAATTGTCCACATTGTGCCATAAAGCTGAGAGAATATGTAGACATGGCATATGGTACACATTACCAGATAGCAATAACTTCAACAAAGTATTGTTCTAGGCATGATCAGAGAGAGGGCGAGATCATTGCCAGGAGCACACGCCCCGCAGCTTTTTGGGAGAGAGACCGTCTGTCCCACTGAAACAGGCTAAAAACAGTGGAACAAAATAATATTTTGAAGAACCTTTTTGCGCATTCGAGTTCGCATTCAAAGTCCACGTGATCATCAGCATAACTGTCACCTTCCAATCAGATACCAGATCCCCGGGATGGGGAGACAGCTTCATGTATGACCAGGAGAGGTCCCAGATTAGGTGTTGGTAAGAGCAACACAACTTTCCTCAGACAGTTATTACATCCAGTTGATAAGCAGGGGCAGGGCGTTGATGAGCAGGGTTTCAGACGCCTCTGTAATCAGCCGAAAGCTGGGAGAGGCTAGAGAGCTGTCGGTCATGACATTGGTGTAACAGAGTTACGGAGGAGGCTGCTCCCATAGACTAAGTTGTTTATATAGAATATATGTGGCTGCCCCAAGCTGATGCCTTCTGGCTGGGTCTAGTTTGGGTATGACAGCTGCTGCTAGCCTGGCTCTAATCCCCTATATAAGATATGGGCTCCCTTCACGGCAGCTGAGTCCACTAGGATTGCAGAGGACTCCCAATCCGGATGCACGGAATGTCTGGCTGGTACTGTAGCAGAGGGGAACTCAGATGGGATGGCGTGCGCCAGGGTCGATTAGGAACAGGCTGGGCACACCACATTAGTCGCCCCACCCTGGAACTCTGCTTCTCCCACACCCTCAGTGCTCCCCCCGTCCTGCCACTCGCTGCCTACGCTCTCTCGGACACCCCTCCCATCTGCTTCCCTTCACTCTCACCCCTCCTAGTCACCCCCAGTCGGGATTCTTTGCCCTGGTCATACATGAAGCCAAGCACCCAATGCTGTGGCAGTCTGACCTCATCTCCGCCACAAAGACTGCTATTGTGAGGCTCAGGGCACAGCCTGGCTCCAGTCAGGACAGAGGCTACACAACAACCAGCAGTTAATGATTGGAGTGGTCCGTGTTTGAGGGTGGTATATGGGTGGTTGGGGAGACTGTGAAAAAGAAGGGGAGCAATCTGGTGTTCTTCATTGAGAGGTGTTCTGCTGAATTAGAGAGGTGTTCTGAAGAGTCAGATCAGGGTTTTGCAGAGGGTTCTAGAGCGAAACAGAGGTTCTGCAGTGAGACAGACATTTGAAAGTGGGACAGGGGTTCTAAACCTCTCCTCAATCCCAGTGATGTTTCCAGATAGAGGCACCCTCAGAGGGACTCCAGTCGGTCACATGACTCATTAGACAGATGTTACAGGTCATTAGGAACAGGGTGGAAGACATTGTTCGGAGCTTCACATTGATTAACAAGCACTGCTGACTGAGTTACTGTAGGAGCAAAATTATATTTTATCTCTCTTGTAGAAAAATATAATAAACAATGTTTAACTGTAGGCTGCATGTCATTCTCTCAGACGCACCCTGGCCTCTTGCCAAACGTCATAAAACAATTTGTTTCATTCATTGCACTTTTTCTAAAATGCAACTAACCTTGTAAAGGCGTATCAGAGGGTGTCTGTGTAAATCACCCTAATGAGGAGTTGAATTGAGGGCCTGGGCAAGGGGTGAGCGCTCTCTAAGGCCCAGTTTGACAGTGTGATGTCTGAGTCTCCACAACACAGGGGCGTGCTGCCTATACTCCCATGGCCTGGGCCTCATTCCAGCTGCTCTCACTAGTCTGTTTAGATCACTGTGAGGCTGAGACAGACCCAGAAATCAGGCAGGAGTCAATCTGGCTGAGTCAGCTGGAGCAATGTAGGGACTCATCCTATCCTGTAGCAGCATGTAGAGAATCAGGGGAACCTGCAGAATCATATAGTCTCAGTACAATCTGTAACGACATCTATCCACTCAGAGATGGAGAGTAACAAGTAAGGTTACAAGTAATCAGTTACAGGTAATGGATTACAAAACGTTACCGACTAAAACATTGTAATCGTTTGAAAGATACTATAGAAAAATATATGATTACGTTTGGATTACTTAAATCGAAAACAATAGGTGTGCAAAAAGTTATGGCACGGTGCATATTCAATTTTTTTTAATTAATGTTTTAAAAACAAAATAACAATTGCGCGACTCAGTTGTGTTTGTGATCATCATGCGCGCTAAGGTGGGCGTGCATAACCTGATTAGTGACTAACGAAGCACTAGTTTAATGTTCTCCGATTTTGGCTGGTTGGATGGCTTGTAAAATATCTACGATATTATTAGCCGACCCATATAAAATGTGTTTAGTTATCTACTCGACGCATCTTTCTCAGAACAATGATAGGCCTACCGCTTGTTATATCTTCTTCGAGTTTCAAGGTTTATTTGTCAAATGCACCGAACAACTCAGGTAGGAGTTGTTTAGAAGATTGGGAAACTATTTGCTAACATGGCGCTAGATTAAAGATAAAACATTACATGGAATTCATAACGACATTTGAGGAGAAAAGGTGTGTTAAGAAGCACTCGGCTGAAGGATGATGATTCGCATTTTACGCAGCCACCTCAACTCCGTCCATACAGGTAGGCCATGGGATTCTGCTTACTTCGCATCTCAGAAAATGTTTGTTTGCTTTTCTTTGGCTGCTGATGACAAGAGTGCGGATGTATAACCACAGTTTATTTCTTTCACTTGCGTTTTGAAAATCCATAGTAGGAGGCCCTAATAATCGCAGGTTAAATTCGCGCTGGCGAAATGTGTTTGTGTGCGGGTGTTCACGATTGCAAACGTGCATTCGCGTGCCGGGCGTTTGTGCAACGTTTTGACAATGTTGGTGGTTGTGGAGCAAAACATCAAGACTACTGCAAATTTTGTGTACGCGCTAAAAGTTACGCTTATATTGAGTTTTTATATACATCACTGACAATGCCCTTTTCGAGAAATGTTTCCAAACAATTAACACATACTCAAATTTTGGGTTCGTTCAGATTAAGTCAGATTTTGGAAGATCGAGGGTTATTGGATTAATGGGAAGGACTGAATATCTGATAAACCTTTAGCGTGTAATGTAGCGATGTAGCCCAAACAGATTTAAGTAGAAAGCAGTGGTTTAGAAACACTTGCCAAAAGGCACTGTATATAATCCATAAAGTATGCTTATTCCATTTTTGGCTGTAACAAATTGTGTAGATTCAGTAGAACCTGTAGAATTGTGAAGAGACTCAGTAGAACCTGTAACGAATTGTTTAGACTCCGTAGAACCTATAGAAGCATTTAGAGACTCACTGTAACCCCTAGCTTCACGCAGACTCTGTAGAACCTGTAACAGCATGTACAGACTTACTAGAATGTGTATCATCACATACAGACTCAGTAGCAGTATGTAAAGACTCCCTAGAACAGTTATCAGTGTGTGGAGATTCAGTAGAATGTAACAGCACATAGAGGCCATAGAACCTGTAGTAGCATGCAAAGGCTTGCTCAAAACTGCACAAAAACATGTAAACAGACCACACTATGTACTACCAGAACCTAGGCTGCATTTTCAGATGACTTCCATTGGTAGTAAAACTTGATATAATGTGACTTCCTGCTGGCCCAGTGAATTCTCTTTAAAGGGTTGTGAGCTGTGGAAGGAAACCGAATAAACTCTCTGAGCTTGGAAACATCTGAGCCTGACGGGGAATCCCCCATATTCTCCCTGTCAGACACATTCCTGTCAGGAAGTGGAAATCCTCTACTAAATACTTTCCATTTCTCTTCTGTTCCTCATGTGGATGCTTTCCATTTCTTTCACAACAGCTGCTGGCTGGCTACCGGTCAAGCTTCAGGCCGATCTGCCTACTTCCCTGGCACCAAGAATACCCTGACCACAACCTGATAACTGTACTACTGTGACAGCCATACAACCTTTACAACGACACCTTCCTGACAGTTATACGGTCCCAAAAACTGTACAGACCCAGGACGAAGCAAGGACCCTGGTACCTTGTAAACTGTTGACTGATAAACATTAATGTCTGTGCACTGGCACAGTATTGGGGTTGTGCTTCCACCCAGTTCTCTGTGACGTGGATGTGACTGAGTCCTGCTGTGGCAGAATGAGGTTGATCTTGTGATGGGCCAACCTCTCTACAGGGGTCACCTGTGTGAGGCTGTGAACCTGCGGTGAACTTTGTATAACCCAGGGACAATCTCTGTTGCCTCTACTCAACAGACCCCGCCGGTTGGGATCAGAGCGAAAGCGGTGCTGAAAACACATTCTAGAGATAAAGGGGTTCAGAGGAACACTTCAGAGGAATGTCCTTGGATGTGTTTGTGAAAAAGGTGTGTTATTCAGGTCGTGACTCGGCCCAGCAAGTTTTCACATCATAGAGCTCATTTATTCAATTAGCAAGAATAACAAAACACGGGAGAGAGAGGCCTTGGGGCCACTCTAAACCACTCCAACTCAGATCCTGTCCCCCTCTCAGTAGAACATGTCCGCCTCAGAAGCTGTCCCCGTCAGAACCTGTTGAACTCTTCCCTCCCAATCTGAGGTGTGGGATCAGTTTGAGGTTGGGGGTGTGTGCAATACCAGAGTTGCTGCTGTGATCAGACAGTGTGAAGATGTATAAAAAATAGGATAATAGACAGGCCGGCTGCAGGATGCCATGACTGAGGGGGCATTTTGCATAAATGAGGGGGCATATCTAATTCAAAACTGAGGGGGCATAGATTCCATCTGGAGGGGCAATGTCCACTTTGCCCCCCCCCCCCCCATGGCGCCGGGCCTGATAATAGATGTGATATTAGTATAGGTTCACAATCTAAACTAAAACCTAACACTAATAACCAGCAGGAGAACAGGTTGAACCTAGTATTCTAACCCTAAACTCAACCCTAAGTACCAGCAGGAGAATAGATTAAACCCAGTTTTTTTACCCTAAACTAAACCCTAAGTACCAGCCGGAGAATAGATTAAACCCAGTTTTTTAACCCTAAACTCAACCCTAAGTACCAGCAGGAGAATAGGTAAAACCCAGTTTTTTTACCCTAAACTCAAACCTAACGGTTAATACTAGCAGAACAGGCTACCAAAAGTCAGGTTGTTGTACCTCTCAAGCTTCATAGTTTTCTGACGCCCTCTAGTGGTGTATGTAATGTAGTGTTTGTTCATCCCGATGATGTTTAAACTACATGGGGTCATGATAGTGGTCTGAGACATTTAAAGCCATTCAGGTTCTTCTATTTATAATTTTATTTGACATTCAATTTTTCATATTTCTTCATTTTGTTATTCATATCAATGTGTATATTGTATTCCTTATTGTTATTTTATCTGTGTGTCCATATTTATTCCATGTGTTACTGCAACTCTCCCGCACGTATTGTTATTTAACTCAGACTTTGGTTTTGGGTTGCAAGTTAGCATTTCAATCTTGTAAATTAGCATTGCAAACGATATTTTTAATCCAATTTATCTCAATTTATTGCTATGCACTTTTTAAGACCCTGCTTGGTTGTAGCAGCTCCCTGTAGACCCGGGACAGCCACTGTTGAGACGTCTTACCAGGCACGTTCACTGCAGTTCTGTCTCCATCACGCTGCTTGTTCAGCTGGGTAGTCTAGACTGGAATCACACTGGAAGGACTGCACCCTCTGGGCTTCTACCTTGACTGAACTCACAGGCACTCAAGCTGTCGTAAGGTGTGATTGGTGCGTGGGAAGGCAAGGCCACCCAACTTGATAACTAAGCCCCAACACGGGACAGCGCTGGCCAATTTCCCTGGCTGTCGTGGGGCCCCTGGGCTAATCTGAGAGTCTGATTCAAAGCCTGAGCTCCCAGTGATGCTGCGAGGCAGTGAACATACAGTTCCTTTGCTGAGGAACCAACAGGGCCCCTCCCCTCATGGCTTCAGCTGCTCCTCACAGGTTTAGTTCTGCTCCAATCATCACGTAAACGCTTACTGCGAATGATAACTAAAGAAGGAACCAAAATAACCTATCTTGAAACTGTAGACTGCAAAATGTAATACCGTGACTGTGGCACGTTGGCATGTCATTGTGTTGGGCAGGCGATGAAGGAGCCGGTCAGCGGTAGTGGTGTTTGGTAAAGTGATGAGGGAGGGCCATACTAACCTGCAGACCTTGGTGGTTTGAATGTAACCTACTAGCGTTCACCCATCAATACCTTCCCGCCTGCCTCCCATGACTTTGAGCTGTTCTTTTCCGAAGGAGAGAGAGGTCCAGTTACACAATGACAGTCTGTCCTGCTCTTCCGCTGCCCCTCTTCCTCCCCCCGTTCTCCCTGTCTCCCTCGTCATTATTGAATTGATTGAGGTTCTCTGGTATTGGAATTTCTTTTTAGAAAATGAGCAAGTTATGATTCATAACTTGACGTGAAAAAGGGAGATGACATTTTGAGTAGTTATTACATGAAAAACTATCATATTATAAATGTATTTCAAATGTTGACATTTTCTTTCTCCCTTTCTGTATCTCTTTGTTACCCTCTCTACACCTCTGCTCAATCTCCCTCTCTCTCGATCTCCTCCCCCTCCCCATCTTCAGCTAAGCCCCTGTCCTGTACCCCAGTTAACAAGTCCCAGTTTAATCTCTGGGCTGCAGCTCTTTGATCTGACCTCTCTCTCTAACACACTCTCTCTCTATCTCTCTATCTCTCTATCTCTCTATCTCTCTATCTCTCTATCTCTCTATCTCTCTATCTCTCTATCTCTCTATCTCTCTATCACTCCAGTATCCCATTCCCTGGGCAGCAGCTCTTTGATCTGACTGAGAGAAACACTCATCTCACAACCAGATGACTGTAGAATCTGACTAATATAAACACCCATCTCACTACCAGATGACTGTAGAACCTGACTAATATAAACACCCATCTCACTACCAGATGACTGTAGAACCTGACTAATAGAAACACCCATCTCACTACCAGATGACTGTAGAACCTGACTAATATAAACACCCATCTCACTACCAGATGACTGTAGAACCTGACTAATATAAACACCCATCTCACTACCAGATGACTGTAGAACCTGACTAATATAAACACCCATCCCACTACCAGATTCATACAAACAGTCTCCTATGCTTTTACACTTAAGGGTTAATTGTTCCCATCCTCCCCCTCTCCTTAACAACAGTCCCGCTTGTCTGTGGTCTGATAGTAACGTCCCCTTCAATAACAAAGACATGGTCATTACAGCCTGACAAATAAACGAGGAACAGACAAATCCTCAAATGAGGCCCTGGCAGAGAGGACAAACAGTGCTGGTAATAGTGGACTCAGGCAGCATGTGGAACGGGCCACCAGCTCCTCAGCCGTCCTCATTACAGTGTCCCTGGTTCCCCGAGCCACGGAGGGCTTGCAGCATTGTGCTTTCTCAAGTCCTTTAATGTTTACGGCCGGGATTGGGCTGAAATTCCAATATGACTTGTTATGAAAAATTATGCACATATATTTGGCATTGAAGTCTCCAAGGGCAGAACAGAAGAGACGGGCACATGGCGTCTAACATATTGTGTAAGGAGCAGGACTCTCCATAAATGATTCAGTCGTTATTTATCACCAGTTTATGTCTGCCCTGGGCGCCAAACGGCCTCCTATCCAGCCCTATTCCCCCTCCGCCTCCCTAACCCCTCCTACCTCCATCCAACCTGCACCCCCCAAACCCCTCTTCACCAGGCCAGGGTGATATTAATGACTTGGCCTGGCTGCTTTAGAAGTGAAAAGGTCTGACATATTATTCCCTTTCTAAATGCCGCTGCGATCGTCACTCTCTCCACTGAATGTACTGTAGATACATTCTGATGACTGGGCCTGAAACAATCTCAATTCCACTGGAAAGGTAACACCTAGTATACAGACACTGTATGCTATACCAGTGCACTGAATGATAATGTCGTATGCTACACCATTATATAGATAAGTTGAGTTCTGTATCTGTATAATGAATGATAATGCTGGGTGTTACAAAACAATGCATTATAGACTATAGTGACTATAACGGAAATCTACAGTGCAACTACAACACTGCCCGCACAACTGTGAAGAGGCTTGTAGTGCCATGCGATGTTTCATATTGTCGGGTGACAGAGATGTGTGTGTGTGTGTGTGTGTGTTGACTCACAGAACCGACAGGTTGGTACCTCTACATATATGCACCTCTTACACATGCCGATAGCGAGTCTGTGTTGTCTCTACTCTGATCGTGGCGAGGCTGACATGCTTGTCATATGTCCACCCTCCAGATACATCAAAGTACAATATGTGGTCCTCTGTAGATGTCTGGGCGTCTGCATTAGCGATAGGCTTTCCTGCTAAAACATATGACGGGCTTGTCATTTAAATACCAAATCAAAATCCCAGGCGATCGGTTTGTTTGGACAGACTTTCGAATGCCCTGAAGTACTTCTCAAGGTTCTTAATTCTATGTGTCTTAAAAAAGTTCCCAGGGAATTTGGGAGTTAACCAACCCCACAACATAACACGTGGGGCCTTTAGAAAGTATTCAGACACCTTCAGTTTCTCCACAATTTCTCACAATGTGGTAGATTAAATTTGATTATTTATTTATGATAAATTGCTGTCAATACACACACAATGCCGTACAATTACAAGGTGAAAACATACTTTTGGAAAACAAATACATACAATATCTCCTACAGAAATATTCAGACACTATATTCAGTACTTTGAGAAGTGCAGAAATTACTGCTTTGAGTGTTATGGATTTGGGCAGTTTCTCACATTCTTTGTTCATCCTCTCAGTCTCTGTCAGATTAGATGCAGAGCATTGCTGAACTGTAATCTTCAGGTCTCCCCACAGATGTTCAATGAGGCTCTTGGCTGGGCCACAAGGAATTTCACAAAATTATCCAGGAGCCACAGTTGTCTTGGCTGTTTGCTTCTGGTTGTTCTGAAAGATTAATCTTTGTCCCATTTTGAGGGGACCACTTTTTATTTTGCTCCATTCATCTTTCCCACAATCCTGATCAACCTTCCAGTGCCTGCTGCTGAGAAGCACCCCCATAGCATGATGCTCCCACCACCACCCTTCATTATAGGGATGGTATGAGCTATGCGAGTACCTTAATTTTACCAGAATTAGTGTTTGGCCTTCAGACCTAATGGTTTTGTCTCAACAGGCTAGAGAATCATTTCCGCAAGAAGTTAGAGGAATATCTTGGACAATCCTCCCACAACCTTACCATCCACAGAAGAACCATCAAGAAACTTTCCAGGTTGAGCAGTTCAGTTTGAAAATAATCAGAACTGCTCAGCAAGTTGTCTCAAGCTGGACTGTTTTGGGTTTGTCGTGACAATGCAAGGCCATAATCACACATTTGACATCATTAAAACTGTGATGAGAGAACTGGGTTGAATTAGGTATGAAACCCTTTTGACCTGAGACCAGTGTTAATCATGAAGAAGTAGACCCGGTAATAATAGCTGAGACCAGTGTTAATCATGAAGAAGTAGACCCGGTTATAGTAGCTGAGACCAGTGCTAATCATGAAGAAGTAGACCCAGTAATAGTAGCTGAGACCCGTGTTAATCATGAAGAAGTAGACTCGGTAATAGAAGCTGAGACCAGTGTTAATCATGAAGAAGTAGACCAGATTGTTAAGCAATATTCCTGCAATAGAATGTGGTCAAGTCGCTAAACTCCATGTCTTATTGTATGGTAGTAAATGAGCAACCACAGGTTCAGCTCACTGGAGAGTCATTATGTCTATATTCTGCCACTTTGGCCACACGAGGGCGCAGTTATCCCATCCCTGTCAAGACCGGCCAGCCCATCCTCGCTGTTCCTTCACTAGAATTAATGGTCACAAAGAGTGGGCAGTATGTGTGTAATGTATATCGCATTTACATTTCTTTGTAATTAATTACACTATTCTGTATTCTCATTACAATAAAGCCATGCGACTACCAACCTCCATCCCCTTCAGATGATCAATACTATTGTCCACTCCCACCTCTGCCACACTGCTGAAGTCATTCTTATCTGAGCAATGGGACACTCATACACCTGCAAATGCAGAACCCAGGCTGGAATAATTCATATTATTACTGCACACTCATACACCTACCAATACAGAACCCAGGCTGGAATAATTCATATTATCACTGCACACTTATACATACATTGAATGAATAGAAACCGAATGCCAGAATGAAATATTTCTCTTTTGAGATTACCAACTGAAATTAAGATTAGACAATATTGCTCTGTCTAACAATGATCGCATTAAACCATTTATTTTCATTCTGGATTGACAATGTATCAGTGAATAGTTACAAATACAGCGGTTCCCTTGTCAGGTGCAATATAGCTTGTATTAACCTCATTCCAGCGTTGATCATTTCTTGTCAGCTAATGACCGATTGAGCCAGCCTGTCTATAACAAGGGCTTTCAGAGAACTGTGTGAGACGGCTTTATCTCAGTGCTCTGTTCCTCTGGGTCTCTGCTGTAATACATGCAGACTAAAGAAACTGGTCTTCTGAGAATCTCTGAGAAACTGGGTTGAACCCCACAACGCTTTGATCTAGAGATTATGAGAGAAGTTGTGTGTCGTGTTGATGACATTTAAATCACCATCAGTGGGAGGGAGGCAGTGGTTTAATTAGAAGACTGGCAGCAACATAACTATGAATACATTCACTCTCTGCTTGCTAAAATAAAAAATATGGAACTCTATGTAATGTGAATGACAATTTGTTTTAGGTGGGTGAAAGTGGAATTGTATTTAATAAATCTATGTTTTGATGTGTGTTTAGAAAGACATTTCTGCAAACAATAAGTACAACAACAGCAAATCACACATTTGGTTTTAAACTTAAAGTAATATAAACCCATAATTCTCATTAATACACAATAGTATCTTGAATAGAATCTAGGACCATGTGAAGCGTTAATTCTCATCAAAGCACTGTCTGCTGATTGGTTGTAACTAGTTTTATTAGATCAACTTAATTATGATTAATTTTGTCAACCATAATTCCATTTTTCATGACAGAATTTTTAGTTTGGTGGGATGCATAATATTATCATAACGTTCCAATTAAAGGGTTTGTTTTCATGTTTGTTTGTTTATTGAATTAAAGATTGACACAAACAACTGGAACGGATTAGCACAAACTTCCGTCTTGATGGGAAGCTTGCCTGTGAGACCTCCAGATCAGAATATCGCACCGGTCTAGTGTTGGTCTAAAGTCACCCAGTCTCTCTATGGTTGTGCGTATTGCAGATGTGAGACTAACGTTTGCAATGGTTAAGAAACTGTTATTGTATAAGAGACCACACCCCCAAGACATCAGACTGTCAAATGAACTATCTCTCTGCACAGCCGAGGTACTTCGCCCTCTGACACAAAAAAAGCATTAAGGTGGAAAGGAGGATCAAGTGCAGCATTAACGATGTACACAGAGAATCGGATGGAAAATCAAACCCTGAGGAAATCCTAATGAAACAGTCTGTGATTTTAGACAGCAGGCCCTCACATTTTACACGTTGATGATTGACAGAGTCTGGGTCTTAGGCCTGGTCATTAAGGCGTGTTGTCTATAGCTGATACTTTTGTGCACATATATTCCCACCCCTACTCTAGATAAAAGAAAAACAATAAGATATTCAACCTTAGAGGATGTCAATAGTCAGTTTGAGTGACTGACAAAGTACCGCTCACAATTTCTAAAGATCTGCAAGCTGATCCAAAGAACACTGGAGCTCAATATCGAACCTGATGTCAGATCGTTGAGCCGGCTGATCTGGAAGGCCCCACATTTTGGAGTTCCTCCCCCCATCCACGTAAACAGGATGAACCGAGGAAAACATGAACCCCCATATTAAGGAAAACTATGATTTGTCCCCCCCAATATAGCTATCTTTAAAAAATTACGACACCCCCGCCCTCTGCCTTACATTGGTTTGATCCACTGACCCCCAGCCCTCAGCATTGGCGCCTCGTGCAGGTACGGTGCATGCCTGGGAATCAGGCAGTCTGTCGTTGGTGGTTGACTTTCAGTAAGTAGTTCAAACAAAGGATATGTTAGACATTTCTTAGCTTCAACTACTCAATACAATAAGCAACATTTCTAGCCGTCAACAGCTTTCTTTTTCTCTGCATTGATTTACAGGTCGCTATTTATGTTAGCTAGCGGTTAGCTGATGTTTGCTAGCAAGCAACAGTAACATCAACCACCTTTCCAGCTGTTTGAATTTGAGTCAGTGAGAGAAGCTTGCAGTGCAGTGTATGTAGTGTTCCTTAGCTGGCAAGGTGACAGTGTTCGTGTCTATCGTCTGAAAGGCACTCAATTCACTTAGCTAACGTGAGGCTAATCCAGTAAATGTGTTGAATGTTGGTACTGTAGGGATCACACACGATAGGTAAATTTGCAGAGCTACAGTAGCAAGCAAACCGATTGTGCAAACTAAACATTATTACCGCAGTTTTTGGTGTCCCCCTGAAATATTGCTCTTGTGTGTTTTTATGTAATTGACCCCTGCAGACCTGATATCAGATTTTCGCCCCTGACTGTGACGATAATTTCAATGAGAGTGCACTTATTAAGGTCGTATCAGGTTGGTTTCCTAGTTTTAGCATTCAGCTGTGGCTTACAGGAGGATCTTACACATCTAGGCTTGAATTGACTAATTAACTATGAGGACAGGTCCTGGGCAGTAATTTCAATGTGTTCAGAGTACAGCTAGGAGCTGATGAAGACCTATCACAGTGAGTATTTGCTGCTGGAGTATTTGACTTTCACAAAGAACTATTTATACAGATTCTTCTAACAATAGATGGCCAACCCACCACTCCTGGCGAACATCTGGAACATTGAGAACATATGCTATATTGTTTACAGTGCGACCGACTGTCCACATTGCAATCTGTTCCCCTTTCCACTTAGGAAAAATCCTAGAAACACAATTAGGTTGAGTTGAGGAGTTGATCAGAGTGAAACAACATGGAGCCTCTTAACTCTTACTGTTGAAATCATTACATTTACATTTCAATCATTTAGCAGAACCTCTTATCCAGAGCGATTTACAGCAGTGAGGGCATAGATGTTTGTACTATAGAATGGGTACAATGGAGTTTCCTACAGCCTGCCTTTGAAAAAGTACCATGTTGGGAGGGCATGAACTATTTTTGCTGTCATTTGACAAAATGCATTTTAGAGGAAAAAATGTTGTTCTTCACGGGATCCATGTTATCATGCCTTTTGGACAACGCATGTGCTGCCCTGAGATTCTTTTATATATTTGGGCACTGCAAAGAGACACCCAGTGTCTTCTGTTATACATTAACTTATGAGCTGTACATAGGCTGTGTATCTAGACAGTTTAGCCATTTCAGTTCTTTAACATTGAGGGCCAGTCAAATGTACCTGGCAGCTGCACTGTTGCTTGCCATTTTTTTCCGCTCTAATGACTGATAGTGCTGCATAGTCGACAAGATTGAATTACTAGTACAGTCGATCTTTGTGTCAAAAAAGCAGTAATGTCTTTTTACAACAAGAATACTCTCCAAAGTCACTAAAGGTTTGTTGACAGGCCTTAACCAAGATCTTTCCCCCTCTAATGCTCGTCCGAGCAATTTAAACTCGTCAACCTTCTCACTGGTCGCAACGTTTAGCAATTTAATCTTGTCAACTTTTTCACTCGTCGGAACGTTTATGTGCAACAGATGTGGTTCAATTCCACGAGAAGGTTTGGAACCAACTACAGTCCTGATTGATGAGGTTTTTAAGACCAGTTTTGTTGATTTTATTATTTTTTTTCCCACCCCCATGCTCATACTGACTGTAACTTTGTGTATTACCTGGCCCTGGCTACATGCACTAACTTGTGCACTGTGGAGATATCGTCAGGCAGTGTAGCACTATTTCATTGTCTCAAAGTTGCAAGTCTGTGAAAATTAATAAGAGCAACAAAATCCAGCTTTGACTTCTGTTGAACGTGATGTCTATGTGCAGCTAAACCAAGGCATTACCAAACTGTGAACATCATCTTTTTCTTCGATGTGTTACGCTTCAGCTTCATAATGTACCAAGCTTAGAGTGGTTTTGAGCCTAATCTGGCTAGCTTTTATGTATGTGTATTAATAATTGAATATCTATTAAAATACGTTGTGCATTGATGGAGGTTGCATTAATATTTTAGAGTATTAGTGAGATCTGGCTTTACATGTGTCCCGTCCAGATCATTTTAAGTCAATTTCTATGATGGTCCAGACCATGTCACTAAACATGCATGTCAATGGCCACCTGGCCTCCTGATTCCAGGTCTATCACTACCTCTGCATGTACAAACTAGCTTCCCTGTTCAACTGCCCAACATGTCACTAGTTATTACAAACGCTATTAACCTCTATGTCTAATGTAATCATTGCTGTGACTTGGCGGACAAATACCGCGGGTTACGGTAATGTCGATTTATCGAACCGTCTGACCGACTTACAGTGAAATGGTAAACAGCATTTAGCGCATAGAGAGCAACACGGAAAACTGGAGAGTAGGACACGAGGGATGGTTCAGCGCTCTCGCTCATTATCTCCCAGAGATGGAAACCACGTCCCAGTCGGAGGACCGGCTTGTGTGAAGACAATTAGCGGCCCGTGCATTGTGTGGGTTTGCAGTCGGTGAATGTATGTATGCCGGATGTGCGGTGCGTTTATTGCCGGTTGATGTATGTATTTCAGCGACGCTACGGATGTGGAGCTAGCTGTCTGCCAGATCGTCTGACAGCAGTTACGTAGCAAAGCAGTGTAACGGGCCTGCTGTCAGTTCATTCAGGTGTTATTTTACAGTGGCCCTACCTCATCCCTAATGAGGTTTATTTACCAGTCTCCTGAAGGCTGTTCCTGACACGCCGCAGAGAGAGGTTGGGAGGGAGGAGACAAGTGAGAGAGCAAGCGAGAAAGAATGGGGGGGGGGGAAGGAGAGAGGGGAAGGAGAGGGAAAAAGCAAGCAAGGAGGGGCAGGGAAAGGGAGAGGAAGGAGACAGAGAGAGAGAAATGAAAGACCCCCACTTGTCAATGTAATATCATGTTAAAAAAGCAGACAACCCAGCCACCTATTAAGCCCTTCCTTTAAGAGGAAAGTATGGCACATTATTAGGCGTTACAAAGACAATCTCTCTGGATGAGACTGGAGCTCCCGCCCTGTCAGACCAGAGAAGTCCAGCCATCCCAGATTGCTTGTTTCCTCAGCAGGTGTGCTGACCCCCGCGATCTGCCAAATTACCCCCCAGACAGCAGCACCCCCGCTCCCCACCCAATGAACCAGCAGGCAGCACTCAGGAACAAGGCATGGAGCCTGGCATTAATAAGTGAGCAGCCTGCTAACTTATTTGATGAATAAATAAGAAGCCGACATAAAGAGTTGCCTTATTAGTGTAGGGAAGTAGATGTTACCACTGCATTGAGGCTGGGGCTTCAGGCTCTCCTCTCTGTCGTAATGTATCGGGTGCTGTAACACTCAGCCCAGCAGTAGCCCGTCGATGGGGCAGTGTTATGGGCTCC
The DNA here is from genome assembly GCA_016801105.1 of Esox niger. Lineage (NCBI taxonomy): Eukaryota > Metazoa > Chordata > Actinopteri > Esociformes > Esocidae > Esox > Esox niger. The sequence goes on from JACXGJ010002910.1 coordinate 35,151, forward strand.
GTGTTGTTTCTGATCCTACCCGACTTTACCTGTCAGCCAGCCATTATCATCTCACCTCTTCTGCCAGGCCAGAATAAATGTTTTAGATCCAAAGTGGGTTTCGATTGAAAGCCCCATAATGTACACTAGACATCCCGGAGAATTTGTAGATTAATGAAACAAAACAGAAAAAAATATATAATTTCCTGTACGATTAATAATTCGTTTTTTTGCGTCTGTTTTTTTTCCCCCTACCTCTGCATTAAACAGCTTTTTGTTTGAGTGGCTGAGAGCCGTGTCGCTGTGAGAGTGGCATCGCCAGCCTCTTCAACTAGATCACCTCTCCATCCATATTTAACCGCCCTCTCATTTCCCGGCATGGCTGGATTAGTGCTGCTCACCGCCCGGAGCCCATTTTACCAGCGTGGCTGAGAGGATGTAAATGTGGAATAATGTAGCAGCTGAATTTGCATGGTCAAATGTCAAAAAAATGAGGCCTTCCCCCGAGCCTTGTCAGGAAAAATAACACACGGGGCGCGCTCCAGTGATGGCATGCCATTACGGGTTAGTTCAACCTGTCACCAGTCACTGGAAAGACGAAATGGGCGTCATTATCTCCAAAAATGTGCTCAAGAGGCCCCCCCCCCGCTAAACCCCCCTCCCCCTCCGGGTGGCAGTAGATGCGTTGCGTTGTCTGTGAAGGCCAGGTGTCGGCGGTTGTTAAACTGTGTGTCCCCAGGCTGTAATGTAGGAGAGATTAATACTTATTGAAAGTAATCACTTCATTCAAACCCTGTAATGCCGTAAATGTAGACCTGATTCACTACACACGTCATAATTAACATTCTGGGAACACCTGATTCACAACAGACACAAGTAATAATTAAACAGGCAACGGGCTGAGGAGGGAGGGAAGGGGAAGGAAAGGGTTGGGGGGGGGGAGGTCTCAATCTATTCATATATTTGGACCAAGCCATTAGATTATACCTTTAAAGACCATCTACAGCAGTGGGACGGTCAGCATTACAATAGTGATTATATAATACTACTGTTAAATTTAAAGTACAACTTCTGCCGTTATATAGTACTACTGCTACCTCTACTACAACTAATGACAGCTTTAATACTACTACAAAATGAATAAACAAACATTTACTCATTAGAAATATCTAAATATTAGCACTATATTATATATATGTATATATAGATGTAAAAAAAGTATTGATATAAAGTGGTCCATTTTTATATTTTGACATTTTCAGTGCCTTTTGAGTGGTCAGACATCTTCCCTTTCTCCATATTTCATGTGATATTGACTTAATTTATGATTGATTCAGTTCATTTTGCCATCACTAGACACACAGTGCCCCATTATAACAAAGCAAAAACGTTTGAGGGAATTTATTGAAAATATCAAAAATGAAATAGCTGGTGGACTTAAGTATTTATATTCTTTATTCAGTACTTTGTAGATGCACTTTTGGAAGTGATCACAGCATTAACTCTTCTTGGGTACATCTCATTTGGATTTGGGCTGTTAATCCCATTTTTCCCAATACTGTAGATCCTCTTAAACTCTCAGTTTGTATGGGGAGTGTCGATAAACTGCAATCTTCAGGAATCCCCAGAGATATTCTGTGGATTTCAAATCTGGCCTTTGGCTGGGCCACTCAAGGACATTAATGTCCTAAAATGTAGGTGTTTCCTTGGCTGTCTGCTTCAGGTCATTGTTGCCCTAGTCTTGTGTGCCCTGGATCAGAGACTTCTTGGAATTTCACTTCATTCATCCTTCCTTCAATCCTAACTAGTCTCTCAGTCCCTGCCAGCTCTTATGACGAGTCTTGGTGTTTTTAAAGCTCTTCCATTTCATAATGATTGAATACATTGTACTCCTGGGAACTTTCAATGCTTCAGCAATGTTTATAGCTTTCCCCAGATCTGCAGTATGCATTGACACAACTCTCTGAGGTCTATTGAAAGTTCCTTGAATTTCATGGCTTGGTTTATGCTCCGACATACATTGTGAACTGTGGGAACTTATATACAATATCTAGGTTTTTTCCTATATGTCAAATCAATTATATTTTAAATGTTCAATATTTGGCATATAATTAACAGAAACCTGTCTTCTGATTTCAAAAAATGAGTTTCATTTGGCCAACGATTTAAGAGGTTGTCCAAAGATATTCCAGTAGACTAGGCGATCTTCAGATACAGAATGTTAAGATTGGATCTTCAGATACAGAGACTGGACAGGTTCAGTTAAGAAGAAACTGGGCAGGATATTCAGATACAGAAAGACGGGAGTTTTTTTTAATACAATGAGACTGGAGAAGATCTTAAAAACATGTAGTAAAATATTCTTAGATACAGAGAAAATCCTCAGATACACTGGGACTGTAGAAGGTCCTCACCAAAACAGACTGAAGGGCATCATCAAAAAATAGACATGATCAGGTATGGGAGTTTGTGCAGAATTTTAAAGTACATACAGACTGGAGAGAATCTTTTGAAATGATGATACAATAGAGGGATATTCACCACAAAAAGAATGGACAGGTTGTTCATGTACAGAGGAAGAATCCCTCGATACAGAGGGAATGTTACGTATTCAAATAAAACAGAATTATTTGATTCAGGACCAGAGAGGGTTCTCAGTTACGGGAAGACCGGAAGGAGAGGACATCCTTCAGGGTCCAGAAATGATCTTCAGATACAGAGAGAGGATGGTATACTATGGAGGAACATGGAGTAATAGATGACTGGTCATTAAGCTATTAGAAATGTGCCCCTGAGCTCAGATGTGTCAGATGTGGGCTTAGATACTTTCAGCTTTGGATCTCTTCCTAATGTATGATGTTTGTTTGTTTTGAGATTAACAGTTCAGGAAAAAATCTAATTTGTGGAACTTCTACTGCCCTTATTTAAACTATATCCAATTATTCAAACCACTCTGTACAGACAACAATGTTCCCAGTAACACAGGAGCCCAGTACAGAGATCTGGGTCTTACAGTATGCACCTAAAACCAGTTCACTGCAGAGATGTGTGAGGGAATGTGGGGGCCGGGTCAAAGTGACACAAGGAAGGAGTTCAGAGTGACACCAGAATATGTACGCCGCATATTATCTTGACAAAATCAGGTTCTGGAAATTAGCTGTCATCTGCATTATTAAAGTAACACAAAATATTCCATCTCGCCGGTGAAATATTCCTCCTAATTGTCCACTTTAACTGCTCCTCTCTGCCTTGAGCAGCAGTCAGTGTTGAGGATGGGATTGCAGACGATTCTTCCACCCCATTACAGGAAGTGGCAGGCAGTCCACAGCAGTAGTCCACAACCTCATTTATTTTAATAAGCTGCCAGAGAGACAGTAACATGTTCTAAGTATACGACAGCAACATGACAGGAACTTCTTCTCATGAGTCTAGTTTTTATGCCTCCGCTCACACGTCCAACGTGGGGAAGTAGATGATTGACTAATTGTCAAATCACTGTTTTTTGTTGCAATGAATACCGGAGTTGCTTTTTTCCTACTACTACACTGGTTTTTATTCCTCAATGTGGAATAATATCTCATTTTCAGTGGGTGTAGCGTGATGTTGTTTTTCTGGTCCCTCTCAATTTGCGGATGATCACAATTGGCCTGTTAAGATGTGTACCTCATACGATCTAGACCGTTGGAAATCGCATCCAGTTAGGAGACACAACATTACAAAGGGTTATTAGACATTTAACATGCCGTGACACACTGTGAAATGTACATTCTATCTGATGGGATTGGATCAGACCCGGAGAACCCGGAGAACCGGTAGTGCATTGGCATGCTTCGTTAGCGTCACGGTGCATCGCGGTCCTGTTGTGTCAGCATCAAGCAGCGACAAGACAAAGGAGCTGATTGAAGTCTCAGTAAACCGCTTTAATCCCTTTAAGATGTGTGTAAATTAAGCCGCCTCGTGCCTTGAGGAGGTGCTGCGGCGCTAACACTTCATCAGTTAGCACTAACACCATGTAGATGAGACACTGAAGCTACCCATCCGTCTCCGCCAATCCTCATCCTCTTTAACTATATGACACACCCACACACACACGTCAGGATCTGTCTATATGGGTGGACTGGCCACCTGTCAATTCTAAGAAATGCCATTGGAGCTGGACAACCTTTTTTAAATATTGTGGACAACTAAAAATGTGTCATTGTTATAAAATAGTTTTTGACCGGTCGGAGGCACGCTACTGGCTTTTTAAATACTTGCAGATTCTTTTCAGTTTGAGTAACCTGTGGACAAGCGCTGGACCTCCAACCAACCTGATTATCTAATTGGCTGAGCAGTTGTTTCTCAAACTCGCATTCAAAGTCCTAAAGGTGTGGGATCCAATTGACAGCCAATGTGTTTTTCCGCTAAGATGTATGAAACAGTTTCACGCTTTAGCTGGAAAATATTGACTTTGCTATTTGTAACATTGCCTTTACTATCAACAAATCAGCCTACTTGCACCACAGTCAGAGAGTCTGACAATGTGAGATACCAGAAACAAACTACCCCTAGATCAGAGTCCGACTAAGCCCAGGCATAGAAGCACTCAGCCGGACAAACCAATTTTGTGTGAACAGCATTTTTGTTAACGGTCCCGCGGCACCTGCTGTTTCTACAAGCATCTTACAAACACGCAAATACTGTGAACAAAGTGTAAATATAACACGTGATGTGTTGAGGTCATGTTTTATTAACTGAATAAAAAGATCCCAGAAAGGTTCCATATGCAGGAATATATTATTTCCATTACATATATTCATTCATTCTTTCATTCATAGATTAGGATTTCAGAAATTGACATTTTATAGCTGATGGATATATAGGAACTGTAACAAAATGATCAGATCAGTCAGCTGCTTAGGAAGAGACTTCCATTGCAGTAACGTGTTGAAAGTCTCTGGCGATATTAGCCAGCTAGAATCATCTAGAAGAAGCGAGCATAAATGGAGCCTGACATCAACTTGCCCAAGTTTGGCTACCTAGTTTTCATGAACACTTTTGCCGCTCAGTCTTCAAGCTGAGGCTGATTTGAAGCAACAGGAGAGACTAGCAGAGTGAATGGTTAGTAGAACTGTGATTCCGAAACTCTGAGGTCTTTTGAGTGGATGTGGATGTGGTGATCTGGGCTGGTGTGGCCAAAGTGCCAGGGCTGAATCTTGGTCCCGGTCTGCCCATCTGTCTGTATCAGAAGATAGGATCTCCTCAGGATAAAGAGTCTCCTCTGGCCTTCTTCAGTACAGTCGTCTCTAGGCCTGCGCTCCCTGTGATCTCAGGCATTAGGGAGTTCTCATTAGACGCAGAGGCCTGGATCGAAAAAGACTGCTCCAGCTAGTGGATTTATAATCCTCTGGTGGCCTCTGTTGGGAGATGGAGTTATTTAGGCCCTTTGATTACACTCAGCTCTGGTCTCTGATTAAGATGACTTCAGAAGATGGAGGGGGTGTTTGGGGTGGGGGTGAAGGTGGAGGTAGAGGTGTCACCGGTTCTCATAGTGCCTGAAAGTTAGCCTGGTCCGAACCGAGCTCCAGGTGCTCATGGCTGGAAAAACTTTCTTTGGGCCTAAAGGAAGGCTTTCGTTAGAACGTGTTGCTATTTTGCAAGACACATCTCTGATTCCTGGTGAATACGTATGTTGAAAACATGTAGCTAAGACAACAAAGTGGAATGAGGACAGACTGGAAATAATCTGAGGAGAGCCGAAAATCCAATTTGATGGTGATTAACATCCATTATATTTTAAGTGGAATCTGGGTTTGTTCGTAATGTTTCCTCATAAATTAAACACTGGTAACATGTTGTATTCGTTATTTTCCATTATGTTAAATTGCTTCCCCAAATCATCTTGGGTCCAACCTATTTGTCATATAGCCATTTCCCCCAATTCCATTGTTTGAAAACTTCACAGTGCATTTTTTCCACATTAGAATGGATTATTTTAGATTAAATAAACGTTATTACCCTGTTCCAAATGAGCAACAGATTAATGCAATGTAGAAATTAGGACAGATTAATATACTTTAGAAATTAGATTGGGACAGATTGGTACACTGTAGAAATTAAGCTCATGTCTAGTATTTATCGTCATATATTTAGCTTGCAATAACTGGACTGACCCAACCAATCAAAGTTTCATCAGATCTGGATGACAGCTCAACCCATCTGTCCAATGTGTATACATTTGATTGTTTGCAATCCTCTGAATAAAGCAAATGATTTGACTGTAGTGCGTAAATCACACTGTGCTCCTTCTGTGCCTGTCCTGATATGTCATCCTCCTACCTGTCTGCGAGGGCCTCCTCACCTACTGCCAGTCAAGGGCTTCTCCTCAAGGACGTGCCCCCCGACTGATCCCGGTGGTCTCTCCTGTCCTGTCTCTCCTGGACTGTCTGTCCTGTCTCTCCTGGACTGTCTGTCCTGTCTCTCCTGGACTGTCTGTCCTGTCTCTCCTGGACTGTCTGTCCTGTCTCTCCTGGACTGTCTGTCCTGTCTCTCCTGGACTGTCTGTCCTGTCTCTCCTGGACTGTCTGTCCTGTCTCTCCTGGACTGTCTGTCCTGTCTCTCCTGGACTGTCTTGTGTTTTCTGAAGTCCTACTAATCCCGGTGTTTTTGATAAAATATGATCATTCTTAAGCAATGGCTGTAGAAGGGTTGTAATCGTGTCTGAATTTAGCTAGGCTCTACCCTGCTGCCTTGGACCAATGAGAGCCAGCTTAGCAAACAGGAATAGTACAGGAGCCATAGAGTAAAACATCAGTGTATCATAGCATAGTTACGAGAGACGGAGCTGATGGACAGCTACATTAGACATGTTTGACTTGAGAGAGATTTTTTTTCCCCACAATTCCGGATGCGCAGCGAGCCTGAGTGAATTCAGACAATGTTAGTTGGACTCTTGAGACAATCGTCACATACCACCGGGACCGATGCTGCTGCTCCCCATACCCGGAATGAGCTGCCTGTGAAAATGGCACGGTTCTCTGAGGAAAGCATGTGCAAACGGCAGGGTAAAAGAACTCATGAAAACCTTATGAAGCTTAATGACACATAATGAATGCTCCAGAGGATTCCAGAATGGGGAAAGTTAAACATGAAGCCTCTGGAGGGTTGGGCATATTCATTATGGAAACTCTCATTTTACATTAAGAGGCTTTTCAAAGCACCGCAGGGATGTATCATGGGGAAATTAAGCGCATTGGCCCGCTCAACTCTCCGCTGAAATAGATACTTCCCAGGTCAGTTCCCTGCTAGAGAGGCTGTCTACATTATCAGCACAGGGAGCTCGGCCATTACTTTGAAGAGCTACCAGGTTAAATACAACCTCTACCACTGCCACAGTCAGACTGTTGTTTATTTAACACAGCATAAAACACAATGTGAAGTTCATCACTATTGTTGTTTGCTCCCTTGGGTTTAAGGCCGGGTGTTTTGTGCAAGCGCTTTGTGACAACTGCTGATGTAAAAAGGGCTTTATAAAATACATTTGATTGATTAATCGATTGATTGAAGTGAGATTTATTCAGCGAGTATAAAAACACACCTCTTGTCTGTTCTGCCACACTCCTTTCAGAGTCCTTGAATATTACATTATCGTGCCATTTTTAGGATGGCAAACACAGTTTCCAAACATTTGTTGATGTCTTGGCATAATGCTGAGCGTCAAAAACAAATGTATCCTTCATTGTTGTTGTTTGGTTCACTGTTTGGAAATTATACACAGTTTGCTTATCAATGACAAAAAGGCTGCTGTGATGCATGGCCTCTAATCGGCTCAGATTGGAACCAAGTGAACGCAGCTTTGCTAGGGATGACATAGCGGATTTCAATTTCAGGCCTCAAATATACCCTAATCAATACTCCCATCTTGGAGGCGGGAATTGGTAGGCCGTTTAGGGATTGGAAAGGGCACTGATAGGTTTAGAATATGGCCCGTATTCTAAAAATGTTTCAGCGTTGTATGATGTCTACGTCGGTGCTCAATTCATAAGGATCATTTCAATGATATACTAAAATGGTCATAATGTAGGCCTCAAAATACCTAACCCATCCCTGTTTAGATGTGAATGTGTTCCGGGGTGATAATTACTTAAGCTCTATTTTATCTCTGTTAAACAAAAATTGGATTCTATAAGTGGTGCTTTTCTTTCCATTTAATTTTCTCAAATAATCAGGGTGTTAACTATGTTATGTATCTCCGTTGGTCTCAAACCCGATGCCACTGTGATGTCATAGAATGCATGACGTCATAGAATGCATGACGTCATAGAATGCATGACGTCATAGAATGCATGACGTCATAGAATGCATGACGTCATAGAATGCATGACGTCATAGAATGCATGACGTCATAGAATGCATGACGTCATAGAATGCATGACATATCATACTTTATTTGTGTGACAGAGTCCCAGCTGTAGACATGTCAGAGGTATTCATAAGACCGAAATATGCATTGATGTGTACCGCAATAGACAGTCTGAACATTGTTACACCAGTATCCGAGTCAGCAGTATCAGTCTGTCTGCCTTTGTCACTGAGATTTTAGTTTTTAACAGATAATTTGATACCTGATGTGTTGTTGGGCTGGGTAGTTTCAGATATCTAAGAAGGATTTGAGATGGCTGCACTTCATCAGTCAGGTACTCTGATATTAGATAATCTCCCATCAGCCCGTGGTAATGTAGAAACAGATTAGAGATGATGTTCTACCCATACATTATTTATTGTTGCAAATATATTTTGGTGTAAATATATTCATACCTGCCTTTTGTCAGACCATCTCTAATTTGAGCATTCAAAGAAAAATGGAAATGTTTCATGAAGTTGTTTTCAACAGCTCAGGGTACTCCTAACATTGAACGTTAAATACAAAGCTATGTGCAGAGTTCAAACCTGTAAGCTTTGTCAAACACATCGTCATTTCCTCATGTCACTCCGTGCAAAGATAACATCCAGAACAGATAAAGGTTATAATGATTCATTTGATCTCCTGAGAAACTATTGGTAACAACCTTATTTCCCCACAGCAAAGTAAAAGTAAAACCCCAAAACTCAACTAATCTCTTAACATTTTGTAACCTTTGATTCAGTCATTTTAGAGTGTGTAAATTATATTTTAATATAACTTCTATGATGAAAAATACTGTGTTTTTACACCAGTAGTTTTAAAACAGTGATAGGAAACATGCCAGAGCCAATTAACAGCAGTCTAGATGTCACTCAACATAATGTGACAATATTGGGATCAGTAAACAAACCAACCAAAATAACAGCCCAACATAAGTATTTTCTGCAGTATGCTCGTCTCTCCCTGGTCCTTGTGCTTCGGTGTTAGTTTGATGTCCATTCCCCCGGAGAGCCAGGCCTTTGATACCAGGAGAGGACAAAATCATATCTTCTCTTTGAAAAGTAATTCCAGGGAAGGGGATTTGTATAAATAGTTTCTTTAAAGTGCGCCTTGGGCCATTGAAAAGTGATGTGAAACTGGTGATAGGCTTTTTAAATAGCAATGCAAAATTGATGAGGGCAGGGAACGTGTTGTCAGGCAGAGTGAGATGTGACTGCATCAGGACATCAAGGCCACCGACTCAGATCTCTGCGAGACTTCTCTCCCCACCCTTCAGTCCCCTCCTCCCTTTCAAACTATTCCTACTCTCCTTCTCCCACCCTGCTCCTCTCTGCTCAGCAAAGCCTGTCTGATCCCAAAAAGACTTTCCACTTGCCTCTCTAGTCAGGGATAAAGGCTAGATCAAGATGGAGCGGTAGAAGGGCGTGAGGACACGGTCAACCCTCTTCTCTGTTCTCAATCCTGTTAGTTTCTTCTCTACTCTTCTTTGTTCTCAACCCTGTTCTAAGCCCTGTTCCTTGTTCTCTGTTCTCAACCCTGTTTGTTTGTTCTCTACTCTCGTCTCTGTTCTCAACCCTGTTCTCAGCCCAGTTCTCTGTTCTCAACCCTGCTGCTCCTCTCAGATTGCTATTTTCCTCTCTGCACTTTGCTCCTCCTACAGTCTCCACTTATCTTCTTTCAGCCCTCCTTTCGGGCCTGTTTTCTGCTCTTCTGTCCTCCTCTGCTCTGCTCTCAATTCTCCTCTCTGCTCCTACAACAACCTCATCTTATCTCCTCCTGGACACTGCTCTCTAGTGCTTCCCCGACTTGATGGGTATTGGAGAATGTAAGAGAAGCATCTGCAGATAAAGCTGTCTAATGAACATACAGGAACTTTGGTAAGTTAAGCATCAAAACATCGAAGGCTGTTTGAACTCTGACTGTGTGATTAGTGCGGTTCCTTATCAGCCTCCTCTCCAGGAGAGATTAGACACTTCCTAATGAAGAGCTGGGTGAGGAGAGGTCTCACTCCTGCCTACAGAACGGGACCAACATTTTTCATTCGTTATCTCCGCTATCCAGATTGCCATTCCAGTCGAGGTCTTTTTAGTTTTAGGTCACAAAAATGGAACATCGGATCAAACACCTGCAAAAAATAAAATAAGTAAACACGTTTTATGAAAGATTAAAAACCACTTCAGCGGCAGAGTTATTGGAGTTATTTGACTTTGTGACGGTGGCAGGTGAGTCTTTGGAGTGTGTAGTCATTGCAGGATGTTTAAACGATCCCTGGTGTGCAAGTCAATCAGCTGCTATAGACGCCTTATAAATGTTAGATGCCTCCTCTCCTGCCTCCAGAGGGTCAGACATGCGCTGAATATTTAAAAGCGCAATCGCAATATCTACATCGTGTCTGCATCCAGGCTTCACATTACAATAAGCTTTTGTGATTTATGCTAAATAAACAGCAAGAGTATTTTTGGATGATGAAAATGTTGTCCATTAAATGGTGTTCAGCTTCACAACTTGTACAACAGTTGTTGCTTGATGGATATACAGATGTCATTCTGATGCTGTTGACAGACCAGATTTTCACTTCCTTTTGTCTAAAAGCTGATCTGCGTCAATTCCTGCGATTATTGCGGTCTTGCTATGGTCAGCAAATAATATTGTATTTTATCATTTTAATTCTAAATTAACCACTTATCATGCCTTGTCTAGTGGGTCCTATGAAATATTATAGGATATATGATACATGTAAGATATTTATGTATATATAATATAATAACAATACATTACCTTTTTTGGGCAGCAACAATATTTTTGCATGTTCAGATGAGCAAGCAGGTCAATAAACACCGAATGGCTGTGTCCAGAGTCTTCAGGCAGAATCCTGGTCAGCTTCACAACCAGGTGGACAATGACCGGTACCACCATGTGGGCAATGACAGTTACAACTAGGTGGGCAATGACAGCAAGAATCATCAGCCGGAAACTAGAACAGAACCTGGAGGACTTGGGACGAGGGAGTCCAGAGACACCGTAGCCCTGGTCTGGGACAACCAGGTGGCCACCATCTTTGCTAGCACCAGAACACCAAACTGCAAACCACCCTGAGACAAGGCCGAGTATTGCCCACAGAGTTCACCCCCATCGCGTGTGGGTTAGGGACAGCATGGGGGAAACACAAACAAACAGTGAGGCCTGTATATTTTGGCTGAATTTGATTGATTAGCCTGCACAGCTTTAATGAGTAAACCCTCAAAAGATCAAAACTCAGTAATTTGCCTGAACTTAAACTGATATTTTGGTGTCGTATATATTAGCAACACTTCCTGCATTGCAGGATACACACAGAATATGATCTCTAGTGTAACCAGGAATATTTTTGTTAATGACCGAAATGGAAGATGGCTTCATTCTAGCAAGATGTCAATGGAGAACATAAGGCTTTCTACTCTGACTATGCTAGTTACAGGCTCCACTAAGCTAGCAGGCTGACTGATGCATATGCGTATTTGTATCTCCGCGGCTAAACCACCCTAACTTGCTCGCTAACTAGCCAGCAAGCCCACGTGACGGTGGTTGTTCAACAAAGCTGAAAGCAGCGTAAAGCCGCAAACTCTCCGTTGGACAGCAAGATTATCGTAATTGAACACTTAGATTTGTGCTTCTAAACTTCATCTGGTTTTAGATTGAGTTTTAACAAACAGTGGCCAAGTAGACAGCTAGCTAAACATAATGTTTTATCTGTCTATGAAATTATCATTTTTATAAGTTGTCTAGTTTTCTCCTGCTTTGGTCAATCTAGCCAGCCATTGTTTTCTCTTTTTAAAGATATTGAGAGAACGTTGGTAGCTTAAACAGGAACTGAAACCACAAGTGGAGAAAAACATATGTATTTTGAAAGAATTCTGAAATAAATTACAATTCATTACTATTTATCGTTGACTTTTCTTTCAGAATGTGTGTTCCATTTAGTCGGATGCATAATTTATTGATCAACAAAGGGGGAATCTTTGAGGCCAGTTACAGTGTCATGCCGAAGCCAGGCCACTCAAAGCAAAAGGTACAACACTGTTGTCCGTCTTCACTGATGTCCAACACATACCTCCCACTCACTTTTCTGACAGAGCTTAATAATTAATAGTTAAGTGATAAATGCCTATGAAGCATGAGAAATAGCATGATGAAGACTGGTATAATTTATAAAGATGTGTTCAATTAGCGTAAAGCTCTCTCAAGGACTTAAATTATTCATAATGTAATATGCTGCTTTTTGGATTTCAACATAATACTGACATTTTCTGAATTCTTTCTGGTCTTATTACTTGCACTGTTTCAAACGTAAACAATAACTTCTGGTAATTTGTTAGCGTCTAGCTATTCAAATTAACATTAAAATCAAAAACAATTGTTTAACCTTCTTGAATATTATAGAATAGCGTTTGCTAGCACTTTTGGCACTATTAGTCTCAGCCTTCTGAATGACACAGCTGGATCTTGTAGGTTTTGCATGCATGCTACTCAACACTCCCACCACTCCAATCCTCAGGAGGGACCGTGTTTTAATTTCTGAGGTATCACACGGCCGAATTGGATTTTTATGGCGTTCCCTGTAACTTCATTAGGTTTTTATGAGCCCTCCTCTCATGCGAAGGCCACATGACCATGGTGCAGAGTCCTGTTGCATGAGAAGTCTCTCAGGAGAGCTTGAGAGACGGCCTTCTGAGCAGTAACAGCAACAGACCAGAAGCTGCCTTAAGTGTTTTAGATGAATTCAATACTATGGTTAAAAACACCACAGGGAATATTGCATAAATATTTCTGTCACAGGTTCCTTAATGCTGGGCTGAGCGGCTTCATCCTGCCCTTCCAGACATTTAGGGCTTTAAACTGAACATATATAGACAACAGTCTTTGTTCAATATTGTTTACTCTGTTAATGAAATACAAGAATCAGTGGCCAATTTTTTTTTTATTGGGTTAGAAATGGTTATGATGCAAAATGTTACTAAAGATTGACACTGGTACTGTAGTGGGACAGAATAGCCTGCTTTTTGGTCTACAAATTGAGGTATTTACTGCATTATCCACTACTCGTGCTGCAGGTCGAAAATCATATGGAACGTTCAGTAATTGACACAAGCTGTCGCCAACCAATCTCTGATAATGTCGACATGCACCCCAGTAATTCGATATTGCAGTCTAACCAAGTCAACTGTCATGTAAACCCCTCTCTCTGCTTAATCGGAAGGTCAAAACTGAAAAGAGCATAGGTTGATTTTATGCACCTGGTTTTCCGAGCTACCTTTTTGAGCTGCATCATCAGCAATCTGCGTTCTGCTGTGCCTTTGATCTGCACAAGTGTATTGTGTTACCAGCCAAGGAATTCTCCCCCTTTAGCGGATGAAGAGAGTTCCGAACCACTGAAGTAGCTCAGAAACACATCAGTCATTGAACTTGGCAACACGTTGGCAGTGGCAGCACCTTTATTCTTGGTCGCTCTCATCGGGCAGCCTAATTTTAGACGTGTCCAAGTGGATGAGCTTATTATAATGTTTCTCCTCGCCAGGCAAGTCAATGTTATAGCTGAGCTATTATAATAATCGAGCCATAATAATCACATTATCATGTGCATGTATCCTTGCCCAACCAATCAGTGTTTGGCTGTGCATGTGGGGTGGGGGTTTGCTCAAGTCAGGGCAGGTGTAGCTTTATTCGCGTTCGTTTAAAAAAATAAGATTGATTTAGCGACGGAAAATATTAAGAGATGTGTGATTTTTAGGTGCATTCAGCATGTACATGGTAAAGCTGTCTTATAGAAGGGCAGGAGGCTGTACCTGGGGAGCATATCGGGACATCTGACTTGAGAAAAATGCCATGCTTTCTGATAACCCTGCTAAAGGGTTACCTACAGAAAGTGTACAGTACCAGACCCTAAACTGAACATAATGCTACATGTGATATCTATTTTCTCTGTGTTGGGGTCCTGACAAAAGTTGGCCCTAAACTAGCTAATAAATTCACTGGGATGGTAACTGTACTTTTTGAGTCAGACTTCTGGAAGTAAGTGAGTTTTTATTGTGTTTTGAGAGGGATTTCCAATTTGATATTTGTTGATAGTTGTAAAATTTTCCAGGTTCAAGAAATGTTTTTTAAAAAGAGTCTTACATCCAAAGAAAAGAAAAAAGCAATTCAGTTGCTGTGTCAAAAAAACATGTATCCCATTGATCAGAGTTGCAAGTTCTCTGCATTCACAGGACAACTAACTATTTCATAATGGAGTATTTAATTGGGCAGGAATTGGTTATCCAATGATGATGATCTTTTTGTCAAATAAGTTCTTGAATTCCTCACTGCCGAAATGAAGTCGAACCTCAGGGGAATGCATTTTTCTATTCTCAATCAGTGTGGAGAAATGGGCTTATCCAGATGGTGATCTATAGTCAAAGATGATGGGTAAAATCATATAGATCCACATTATCTATTCCTCAGGGCAAATCTAGAGCCAGCTAGATGGTTGCAATGCATAGGTTGGCCAAAACCCACTGAGTCAATGGCTTTCTAAGGCATTTGGACGACAGTACACCAGTCACCAAATTTTGAGACATCAGTGGGGAAAGCTAGGTAGGCCAATGGGATTATAAACACTAGGTATGAAAAGTGATTACATAGAGTTCATGATTAGAACTTCAAAAGACATGAACAAGTTAATTGAAATTAACATTTGCTCCCATGAATATGAGCAACATTAACCATTTGCTAACAGAAAGAGACGCTGACAGACAGACTAATAAAAATAGGCTAACAGATAGTTGCAAACGGAGTGCAAGGCAAACATACAGGCTGAAAGAGAGCGGAATAGAGAGAGAAAATAACAGAAAGCGAGAGAAACACTAACAGTAACAGAAGATAAGACATAGAAGCTAACAAAGAGAGGTTAACAGAGAGACTAACAGAGAAAGACTAACAAAAACTGGCTATCAGAGAGATGAGAGGCTAACACATAGCGAGCCTAAAAGATAACCGATGCTAACAGAAAGGGAGTAAGTGAAACAGAGTCAGATAGGGAGACAGACTGAACAGAAAGGGATGCTAACAAAGCCAGAGGCTAACAGAGAGCTTAATAGTGAAAGGTTAACTGAGAGTAACTCAGAGCTAATAGATGCATAGAAGCTAACAGGGAATGACAGGCTAATTTTGTCTTAACATTTGTAGTTTCGCTTTTTGAAAAAATAAAATATAATGTTGTGCCTGTCTGTTGTGCCCGTCTGTGGACGATAGACCATTGACAGCTTCGTAGTGTGGGGTATCATTCCTTGGCTTACCAACAGTATCATGTATTATCACAACTAATTAGTTAAATAACTATGAAAACAGTAGAAGCAGTGAGGCTGGGAGGCTGGGAGAGAGAGCGAGAGAGACGGGCTAACAGTAGAGGCACTCAGGCTAACTGAGCAGCAGCGGGGATCTATTCACACAGCAGAGAGGATTGCCTTGGAGCATTTACTCTCTTTGTTTAACTCCCTCTATGGTAATTATGCTCCAGAAATGTAATTGTTCTGCCGGCGCACTACGCCATTGTTTCCTTTATCAATTAAATTAATTACCATTCAAATCCCCATTGTGTACGCTGCCTGCTATCAGCAACCATATCATAACAGAAGAGTTTCCTCCTTCGTTCAATAGGAATCTAATCAGACAATACACAGAGAGCCCCAGTCCCATCTCTGCTGGCTGCTCTCCAACCCTCTTAAACACATTAAGTCTATTGCTGACATTATTTTACCCTCTGTGTCTGTATACAGGGGGATTTCACAGTTATCAATGCAGAAGGGAGATGACTGTATTTGCTTTATGTTCCTGGCTGTTTGTTAATCACAGCATTGTCCTTGAGAGTCTGCAGTACCTCCCTTTGTCCATGTGAGGGCAGTCCTGTCCTAACATTCTGTCAGGTTAGCAAACAGGGGCTCGCTATGAAACGCAGAGCTTATGCCTTGATTCTGTTATGCTGGAAATGATAATTACTGAAACAATAGCTTACGGAAGTACTTTGCATACTTTGAGAAGAAAACACAGTTTACATTATGGAGAAAAACAGCCTATCCGGTTGAAGAATAAGAGGACAAAGAAGGTGGAGAACAATAGACATGGAGATTCTCCATTCCCTCACAACTGTTTTACTGAATTGGCCACGTTGCTACAGTTTATAATCTACTTTATTTTTATTATAGAAACATATCTCTTAATTTTTGGTTTGTACTGTTGTTAGTCTCAAACACCATTAACATATTATATTATTGTAATTGTAAAGCATCTTAAAATTGCTTTTTTTATTACGTTTGCATTGCTGTTGTTTTGAGAGGTGAGGCAGATACTGAAACTATGATATTATAATAACACAGACCCTTTGACTTCAGTGTTCAACACAGCAAGCCTTTAACAGAAGCATCTCATATTGACAGTTTATTGACAGGTAACTTAGTCTTAAGTCAATATTAAAAGAAGTCTCTAGCCACTAATTATAGAGTAGGAATTGTATGTTACCTCAAAGCTCCACAGAGCAGACTGGGCTGAAAGCATATGCCTGTGTTACAGTAATGTATTCTGGGTGGGTCAGTACATTCTTGAAAACTTTTTAATGATATGTTTGATTCTCTTTGAATCAAATCAGTTTGGAATGGGTTTTGTATACAGTGGACAGTTGGTGCATTTCCTATGATGGTACTTTCCTTCTTCATGATTTCTGACTCCGTTAATTATGCAGACAGGCCATCTCTGTTTCCTGTTTGCCTGTCTTTCTGTCTGCCTGACTGCCAGCCTTTCAGTCTGTCTGCCTGCCTTTCTGACTGCGTACAACGGTATGGCGTGGCCTTAGTCCTTACCTCTGGCAAAGTCCCAGATCGCTCCCAGCCAGACAAAGGCAAATAAACTTGAGGCAATGGGAGAGAAGAGCATATGGTTGTAAAAACATGAAACATAATGACAAACC
This sequence comes from Esox niger, assembly GCA_016801105.1. Lineage (NCBI taxonomy): Eukaryota > Metazoa > Chordata > Actinopteri > Esociformes > Esocidae > Esox > Esox niger. Next base: position 52,487 of record JACXGJ010002910.1, read on the forward strand.
AGGCTTTAAAATATGTAGTTGTATGATATTTAAAACTTTTCTAACTCAAACAGCTCAGTCACAGAAGCCCATTTTTAGTGGTCGAGGACAACTCATAATGTGTGTGAATATGACTTACTGCACTGTTCCATTGGAGACTGGGTCAGGAAAAAATGCTGACAGAGTGAAAATGTTCACAGTTGAAGAAGTTGATTGAGTGTGAGCTTTTTCACACTGAACACATGCCATGAATATTGTCACAGTGTGAAAGCTTAGCGTAAAAAATACTTGCATCTCTGTTTTATTTCTTCCACTGTGTTATCAGAGTTTCTTAGGTCTACTGTACAACATTGGTACCTAATTGAAATAGACACTGTAGACATGAATACACTAGAAATGAATGCACAGATAATGACCACATTTGAAATATTACTTTGGTAACAGGGTGGAATTTCAGAAGTTAGCTCGCTGTTTAGAAGTTCAAATAAAGAGGGTGACGTGCGGGTCTCCACTTGTGACTGATTAGGCATTGTTTAAATACATTCAATTGATAATCAAATACATTGCCATTGTGTGCATCCCTTGACACGCTAGCTAGCTACAGTACATGTCCACTGCTAGCCTCGATGACCACTGCTAGCCCCGATTTATCTTCTGTCCCTTACAACCACAAACCTGAACTAGCCTGCTGTGCTGGTTGCCTCCGTTCTGAAGCAATCCCTGAGTGAATGCAAATTGTGGCACTGGAAGTAAATGCAATGTAACATTTTTGTAAAGCCAATTAATTATTAACACCTAAAGTATATACAGTAGCTAGCTGTATGTGTCAATACTAACACCCCTATGATTGCCGTTGTAGCTCGGTTTCTACAAAGTCTTTGTCATGTATGTTATAAATGACCTCTGCTGGTGTAACATGGAACTGAGAACTGAAAATATCCGATAATACCAAGGAGAAAGCCCTTCCTTGTGTCCTTTATTATGCCTTGGCCGTAGGACAAATTAATAGGTTGATGACAACAGAAATGGACAGTGACATATTTGAGAGACCTGATCGACTCTGAAAAAAATCAGAAAAAATTCCTAAGACAATTTAATTATTATAAAATATATTCATAAGACAATTTAATCAACAGAATATCAGAATTGAGCTTCCTGTGTGGACACGGCCATAGTTTTCAGGTGCCTTATCGGTTGACATTAAACAAGTTGAAGACAGTCAGTAGTGTTCCTGCCAAAGGTAGAACAGTAATTCACAAATTACAATGGAGTAATTAAATGCTTTAAAAAGCGATGCATCAAATTACAACATAAGATAATTAAGCAACATATTGTATTTAAATAAAATCCAGCATCCTGACCTGAACTCGTTTACTTCCTATGACTATCCTCTGATCTTCTTTAGTTAAATTCACTGACAGCAAGTTGCTCTGGACATTTAATTACCAAAATGCAAATATTGATAAAAATATTTTTTATTTAAATGAGCTGCATCCCCAAACCCAACTCGATTTCAATCTGGGCTGTTGCAAAATATTGAAAATAGAAAATACAGCTCTCTAAGTACCTTAACTATATTTCAAATATATTGAACAGATATACATTTTAGTCATTTATTAAAGTCTCTTTTTCAAAGCAATTTATAGGTGCATACATTTTAAGATATACTGTCTTTCTCTGTCAAAACAACGTCATGCTGCTTCTTAAACCTGCAGTACTTGCTGAGCTGGATTAAAGGTTACATGCAAATATTTAGGTCAGATCCCTTTGCATCCAGAAAACATCCAGAATTATTCAGGGCATGAATTCTAGATGTCAGGAATGTTCCCATTTCAAACTTTCAAATAAAAGTTTGTATTGACTTTATTCAGTATATTATTTATATTATTGCAGAATAATCCATTCAATTGAATAAATATAGTAAATAAATACAAAATATATTTAATAGTTAGATTCTAACTAAAAGGCAATTTTTTTCATAGTCCGCTATAAGACATTATTTCCTTTTGTCCCAGCCAGGAGTAAAATAGATAAATTAACATAATTAAAATCCATGAGTGTGCGTTTGACCCCTATTGCAAAATGTATGCAGGCTGAAACGTCAGGTAAAACATTTATCCTAAATAGACAGTTGATGAAGAATCATATTTTAGCTTTTTTTATCATGCAAGTGCTCCACATTTCTTGTTAGCATTTCTGAACAAAACTATTAGTAAATGTTTACTTCCTGCCTTAAACACTTAGCTAAGCTACTTATTTTATACAGTCTTTGAATACATGCTTAGACAATGACATTTCATTTGCCTGTGTGAGACAAAAAATAAAACAAAGGTATACAAAGTAGAACCTTACTTGTTTGAACCACCATACACTCAAAATAACTGAACTAGGTGTGCAGAAAGTTGGTAATGTTACTGAAGTAACAGTGGCAAACCAGTTAATCCCTTAGCCCAGTGATTCAGGAAACTGGTGTTGTAGTTGTGGCTTGTGGAATGAATCTGAAAGACAATGATTGGGGTCTATTTATGCCATGTGTTGGTGATCATGGTTGACACATTTGCTAATGTCAACGTCCTTCCAAGATGTGTGACGCATCATCCCGATTTCACAACCCTCATAAATCCTGGGTTGTGTGACTCATTAAAATGGATAAGATGGTCCAGGCCCAAGGTACCAAATGGCCAGCTCTCCAAAGACTTAGTAACTAACATTAGCAAATCAGCGTTCATGTCCAAGTGAACCAGTTAAAGACTAATCATCAGCTTGTCCAGGTTTATTTACATTTTACAAGAGGCTAAGAGTTTTATGCCGGATGTTATCTGCTGGAAGTTACGTCCTGTGATGTGTCGGTTATTTTGCTTATGTCGTACTAAGTTATGTAACACCAAGTGAAACCCAAACTAACTAACTAGCTAACACCAGGCTGGCTTATTGTGGTCTGTGACATCATGAATTTCACCCAAATACATATTTTTTTTTGAGGACTATGGACTGTTCGCGCTCATCTAGGGTTTGTTGGACCAGGCAATGTTTTCCACAACAATGAAGGGTGCAACAGTATCACTTCCAGCTGCAACTGGTTTACCATCAAGGGACGAACCAGCACCAGTTCTTCTTAGCTTTGGAGGTAAAACAGGTGGATATGTTTGGGCTATGTTTGTGGCCCAAGTTTTAGACTGCACAACTATTGCTATTCTCATTTGACCTTTCTCATAAACATGCTGTTTTTGCCCATAGGACTGACCTGGACTGGATTTTTTTTCCCCCCATCATTGTCTGTTCAACCTAGATAATGTTGCGCGTTAAAAACCCAGGAGAGCATTTTTGAACTACTGAAACTGGGACTCCTGGCACAATTTTACCATGCTCGAGGTCAGATCTTGTTCAATCCATTTTAATGTTCAATAAAACAGTAACTGAATGACTGCCAAGTTTATATAGGAACCCATCGCCATCCTACTCTCTGTAGGCCGGGATCCATTTACATTTAAGGGGTATTACATTTGCAGGCAATACAAATAGGTTCCTTCAACCTGGATGTAGCAAAATGACAGGGGGTAGCAAACGTAGGATTGAGTGCCCCAGGACGGCAAAGGGCACAGGTTCAGGCCCTTTGGACAGCGTGGTGGAGTCTGAGAAGAACAGGACCCGGCACTGCCACAGATTGTGTTTCTGGGTTAAACAACAAAAGAGTGAAGGGGTTTTTAAAAAGAGCACTTTTAAACACAACATACCCCTCCGCGAAGTCATGGTGATGAGGGTATTTTCCAGGGATTTGGCTTGAGAGAGAGATTAATAAAATGGCTATAGAAAAGGATGCGCGAATAACCACGGATAGATGGAACATTATACAATTACAATTTTAGGAAAGTTAAAAAAAGGCTGCGGCAGTACTTCCTTAATATCTCCTGTTACATTTCAGAAGACATACACCTGAGGTAAGTTGAACAGAATGAATGCAATGAATAGCAATATGACCCTGTCCCGTTCTATTCCTGGCAGATGATTATGCGTGTTCAGTACATTTGCATGTGAACGCTTTGTGTCATTATGTCCCCCCCGGACATCCATCCTAAAGCAATAGATTAGTTGAATCAGGTGTGACAGGACACAAATACTCAATGGCTAGCAGGGCCCCTGGAGGAGAGACGGGGCTACGGGAAAAGGTGGATTGTGACGGGAGGGGTGAAGTTCTATGGCTGTTCTCTCACTGAAAGCTGTGGTGGAGCTCCGGCTCTGGGGTAAAAGGTCCTTGACTGCCCACACATCCTCTTTGTCAGGGTGCTTTTGAATGCGGTTGAAATCTACTTTCCTGACCCTACGAGTAATATGGTCAACAATGATCTGGATATTTTTATTAAAGCACTCCGCTAAGTATCCCCCACCCTGTTCAAGTCAAAAGCAAAGGACTAAAGAACCCAACCAATGTTGAACTGCCTCCAAACAATTCTTATTTTGCTGCTGTCACTTATTAGCCAGGTGTGTTAGTAACAGTTGTCAGTGTCGTTTCTTGATTTTTTTGTGTTTTGCATTTGCATTTGGAGCAAGTCGCTGGTGTCTGAAGACATGAGAACCAAAACCTTTTCAATGCCAGTCAAGCTGGCCAACATGAGGAGGATAAATCACGGAGACGTGCCAAAACATTAGACACAAAGAATCTACGATTTTAAAAAGGATTAAGAGGAAATCTGTGAAAGATCAGCCATGGCAATGAAATCTGGTTGTTCTAAGAAGAGCAAAATAGGAAGGTCAGCAACACGACATGAAGTATGCATAAAATGTTTGTGTCAAAGACTACGATAGGGAGAAGAGTACTGGGACCAGCTCACTGGTCTTTGATGAATTGAGGATGTGACTGCTTATATCATCACACCGGCGACTGGGAATGTCTGTGAAGTTTTGGCTAAATCACATGCACACAAGTTTTAAGTATCAAAAAAGATTGTTTCTCTGCGTACCCAATGCGTGTTGTGGTTTGACGAAAACTCTAACATGTTGCCAAGGTGGTAAAAGTCCTTACTCTATGTTGAAATACTAAAAACTACACATCCAGGCAGCTTCATGAATCCAGTAATGTATTCTATTGTATAGAGACAGTGGCATGACTGTTGTAGTGTTTTCTACTGTACAGAGGCTGCAGTGTAGCTGTAGTTATACTTTCTTCTGTGTAGACTGTGTAGAGTCAGCAATGTGGATGTAATAATACTTTTGTCTGCACAGAGACAGCAATGTGACTGTAGTAATACTTTCTACGGTATAGAGGCAGCAGCATGGCTCTTGTTGTGTTGTCTGCTGTACAGAGGCCACAGCATGGTTTGAGTTGTTTGTCATACTGTATAGAGACAGCGTGGCTCTTGACGTGTTCCTATTGTATAGCGGAAGCAGCAGTTTAACTTAGCATGGCTTTGTTTACAGGCCCCCTGGTTACATTACCTTAATTACTGAGTTCCCAGAATTAATATACTTGTAGTAATGGCAGATTTTCAGCAACTTAAATATTCAGATGCAGAAATTGACTGACTGTCTCCAAAAGGCCACTGAAGCCATAATTGACTCATTAAGTTTTGTCCAACATGTTTTGAGACCTACTCATTGCCATAATTGTTGTTGTTGTTGGATCTAATTTCAGCCCTTGGTATATATTGTATATCCAAATGTTTCCGTCATCATCCTCGATTGTCAGACCACCATCTTCTTGCATTTACTTTCATGACGATTAATTAAAATCTGCACTATAAATTCTTGGTCAATCCTAAAATTCCTCAAAGCCTTTCCAGATTCCTTTGTGCTACCTCTCAATAATCTAACTAATGATCTACACTTGACTAAATAACCCCCTCATACCTTCCTGAAGACAAATAATACTTATAAAATGCTCCAGTCTGGTTTTAGAGCTAATCATAGCACTGAGACCACATTTGTAAAGGTGGTAAATTACCTTTAGTGGCATTAGTCCAAGGCTCTTCGCTTTTTCTTTTGCTTTTTGACCTTAGTGATGCCTTCAAAATCATTGATTCTCACTTTAGATTCTTCATCACAGTATTATTTGGAGTTCCTCAGGGTTCTGTTTGGGTCTCTTTTTATTTTCATAATACAATACATGCTGCTTCTTGGTGCTAAATACAGCTGCTAGAATCTTTACCAGAACCAAATAAAAGTATGATATTACTCTATTGCTAGACTATCTGCATTGGCTTTATTAAGACAAACTCTATGGTTTCAAGACATAGGCCTCCTTACCTAATATTGTATGCTAACAGGTGGATGCAGGGCTTTCTGCAGTAGATCTCCACTTTTGTGGAATGGCCTAAAATGATCCATGTCTGTCAGCAAGAGGCAATGTCTCAACCTTCAAGCATCTACAGATAACCCATCCCTTCAGTATGGCCTTTGGTTGAGAATTGTCTGGCCCAGGGGTATGAAAGTCAGTGGTAAGGTATTGGATTGATGAACAGCCCTTGCTGTCTTTGCCTGGCAGGCTCCCCTATTTCCACAATCTTCTGTCCAATGCTATTACGGGGGCTTGGCTTATGCTTCAAATTCAATCAATCCAACCTATTTTGTGAAGCCCTTTTTACATCACAACTTGTCACAGTGCTTATACAGAGATCCTGCAGGAATCCTAGAGAGGAAGAAACAAAAAGAGTTGAGGCAGAGTGGCTAAGGAGAACCCCCTAGTAATCAAAACCTAGGAAGAAACGTAGAGAGGAGCTGAACAACGAGGTGTGGCCAGTTCTGTCCTGGCTGTGGTGGGTAAGATAAAAAAAATTACGTGGCCTTTTTGGGCCACATTCATGTTCAGATGACCAGTCTGGGTTTAATACAGGTAGGCTGTGTCTAGAGTAGAGGGGTGACCAGTCTGGGTTTAATACAGGTAGGCTGTGTCTAGAGTAGAGGGATGACTAGTCTGGGTTTAATACAGGTAGGCTGTGTCTAGAGTAGAGGGATGACTAGTCTGGGTTTAATACAGGTAGGCTGTGTCTAGAGTAGAGGGATGAC
>JACXGJ010002911.1:0-59439 GCA_016801105.1 Esox niger
TTTCCACGTAGCCCAATATGGGTTTCCAGTCTCTCTAAGAGAAGGGAGTGATCAATAGTGTCAAAAGCAGCGCTAAGATCAAGAAGCAACAGGACGGACGCAGAACCTTTGTCTGAGGCCATTAGGAGGTCATTTGTTACCTTCACTAGTGCTGTCTCAGTACTATGATGGGGTCTGAAACCGGACTGGAGCATTTCATGAGGATGTTTTACTGTTTAAACTGAGGATTGCCCATTTAATTTGTTCTCATTCTTTTCATTCCTAGCCACGATGACGTTATTGGAAAGATAACTCTTAGCAAAGACACCATTGGGTCCCAGACGAAAGGTATACCTCATCCCCTGTATATCGCATTACAGCTTCAAAGAGACCCCTTACATTGTGGGAAAAAACTAGACATTTTTTATATGTTTTCTGATTTCAAGAATCACTATTATAGACATGTACCCATTGATGCCATACTAGAGGTCAAGGTGAAAGGGCAAATGGTCACCAGCAAGGGGATATTCCCAAGACTCTAAGTAAGGTTCTGCCCTGGAAGTCACTGTGATGGAGGAGCTGGGCTTTTTTAGGCCATGTTGCTGGGAAAGTTTATCAGTGTATTCTCATAAATCCATTGGCTAATTTACAGATCTGTTTTCTGACTGTTGTGCTCGATCATTAACTCACATACATGTCCCTCTGGGTCAGACAGCTTCTTTCTCATTGGACAACGTAAACCCAGAGAGGGAATGGCTTGTCGATGGTTACATAACCGGGATTGTTGCTTGAATCAGGGTTTTCATCAAGTCCATGATCATTCATTGTACAATGCAGCTGTCCTTTTGTCTAAAGCCTCACTATAGTCTGTGAGACGTAGCCAAAAGCTTTTCAACCTGCCAGTCTCTGTGCCTCCCTCTCACAAGGCACACCTGGCCCTCCTATAGTTGCTTTGAACGTGGACATACTTCCAATTTATAGTAATATGTCCTTGCAGTGCTTAGCCATAAACACGACAACTGGGTGTACACAACCAGAGTTATGTCTTTCATTATTACATAAAAAGTAACTCTGATAGTTTCTCTGTATGTGTCTGATATCAGTGTAGGTCTCTAAGCAACAATCTGCCGTTAGTCCAGTGATTCACTGCAACATGTTGACACTGAGTCAACTCCTTCACAGGATCTTAGAAATTCTCTCCTCTTTTGTCACTGCCCCCCTTCTTCTATTTCAATCTGAAATGTCAGCACCAATCCCCATATTATTATATACACACACACACACACACACACACACACACACACACACACACACACACTCACACACACACACACACACACACACACACTCACACACACACACACACACAGTAATCTTCTTGTCTTTTCATTTTGCATACTGAACACTTATCCAGGGTGGGAATGTGTTTTAGGATTTATAAAAATGACAAAATGTTCACAAAAGCAGAACCAATGCAAGAACCGTCCGACATGCTAGACATGACTGTAGTACTGTGCTGACTGTACCATATTACCACTGGGAATCATGAAGTGCCACGTGTGTTGTCACGTTCCCGGTGTCCAGGGCTGGATAACTGGCTGAATCTGACCAGGGTGGACCCAGATGAGGAGGTGCAGGGAGAGATCCACCTATGTTTAGAGCTTCTCAGAGACGCCCAGAAAATCGGACTTCGCTGCCATTTCATAGAGGCCAGGTAAACTAACTATAATTGTTAAAAATGATTTTAGCTGTTCTGGTCCTTAATTTCAACAGATCAGCAAAATGCTCATCTCTCGTCTCACAGATCAGCAATAGTAATCAATGCTTTGAGCTTAAATTCACTACCAGCACTGTTCAGCAAACGACATGGTATTGTCCTCCCCTTTATTGTAAGTGCTAACAAGTTGTTGAGGAGATTGTGTTTTAAAGTGTTTTGTTGAAGTACAAGCAGACACCCAAACCAGGGCATCAGAGAAAGTAGGTGTTGAGGACGATAAGCTCATTTAGCAGGAGTGTGCTATAGTGGAAGCCATTAAGTATGAGGCAGTCAAACAGAGATGTTTCTGAGAGGGCTTAAGTGACAGTATGGAAGAGGCTGAGCATGGCAGCTGTCCATGCGTGGTTGTTTCTGCAGGGCTAAAGAGTCTGTGGCAACATGCTCAAGACAGTTTTCAGTTTTAAATTTCAGTGTCCAATATTTTTGTGTTCCAGATATCGTAACAATACTTATACACTGAAGTCTGCCGGTCCACATCCAAGTACAATGAGCCTAGAGTGTTCCAGAGAATTGAGTTTAGACCCAAACAACTTTGTTATCTCACATGAAGGCAGAACACTGCATGCAAAACATTGTGTCAAATGGCAGGATTGGGAATGTCTTCCATTACTTTGCCTTTGTCTCCTATAAACAGCGATGTGTTGTTTATGACGTGAAAATTGGGGTTTGTGCTCTGTGAGTTGAGTGGGAATGCATCTCACAAGTTTTTCCTCCGGGGAGCCATTTCTGTTACTTCGTGTTGTTTTAGTGCAGTCTGAGCACTGGGAGGAAGAAACTAGTTTGAACATGAAAACATGGTACATAAACAGAGCTTCTTTCTGAAAGGTCACTGGGTCGGTGACAGAGTCTTAGTTTAGCAGACCTCTGTGATGACGTCAAACCTCAATGCTCCATCACTGTCACTCAGCAGCATGCCTCCAGTTCAGTAATTATCCCACTAAGTGAACCTACTAATGTCCAAAACCTTTACTGAATACACCATATACCACATTACACCTACAGTAGCTCACTACACCTAACAACTCACCAAGTCGTTATACTCAACTCATCCTCGTATACTCATAATTTTTTTTTCTTATCCTCTCAGAGACCTGGCTCCAAGAGACATCTCTGGAGCCTCTGACCCCTTTGCCAGAATCCTTTTCAATAACCACAGTGCTGAGACTTCGGTGAGAAGGGTTGTTAACCATACACCGTGTCTGATTTTACACTAGAGAAGACAATATTGATTGAGTATAGTACATCAATATTTTTTCTTGGGTTTTTGTGTGTGTCAGATCATTAAGAAGACCCGTTACCCACACTGGGGTGAGACCGTGGAGTTGGAGCTAGAGACAAATGAGCTGACTACGGGAGGCATGATCACAGTGGAGGTTTGGGACTGGGACATGGTCGGCAAGAATGACTTCCTGGGAAAGGTGAGAAAGTTATGGTCCTAAACTATGCATTGTACACAATTATTTTATATAGGCACACTTTTAGAAATAAGGGTTCCAAAAGGTTTTTTTCCAGAACCATTTGCTTCTGAAAATGTTATGGTTGAAGAAATTGTTCTTCAAGGGTTCATTGTAACACTTTGGGTTCCATTAAAAATGCTTTCAATCCAAAAAATCCTTATTGAAATCATGGGTGTTAGAATATCCTCACTCTGAAATATTGTAGCATTTACTCATGTTTCTAATGTTTTTTTATGTCGATTTTTAGGCATGTTAAATCAAGTCATTTTACATGTGTTCTGCTGTAGTTGGTATATTTACCATCATTTCATTCCATACAATAGTTTTTTTTTAATAAAATGATATTTTAGCCCAGTAAAAGCAAAAGTTAAGTGTTGTACATCATGTATTAGAAATTATCAGCACAAAAGAGCCAAATGTTTTGTTCATGAGCTCCTCCCTCCAGAGGATGTAGTTGCAATGGCCAGCTCAAAACTAACATGGTGGCTCAGTAGGTAAGAGCACAGTAGTGCTATGCTGAAGATTGAGTGTGTAAGATATGAGCTCCCCCCCAGAGAGAACATAATATACACCTGTGGAAAAAATGAAGAGACCACGGCATCTTATTCTTTCCATTCCAAGAAAACAAAAACGAAAGTTTTGAGTGAGGAGCAGAAGTGTTCAGTTTGCAGTGGTCTCTTAACTTGAACCCTTCTATTCCTCACTCAGAACCTAACTTTTCAATTTTTTGGAAAGGAAAGAAAAAGGTGCAGTAGTCTCTGAATGTTTTTACACAGCTGTATATTAACTGTATTCTTAGCCACTCTTTTGCATGTTTTAATGGGTTAGAGACAGTTGAGAGATAGACATGAAAGGTGGTCATTTAATCCATGTCTTGAAACATTTCTGAATGAGTTGCATAGGATTCTATTGAACCAAACATTTGTAAGAGACACTTTCCAACTACTACTGAACTGGTAAAACTAAGTACTCTTCAACCGATTGCTGTCCACACCTGTCCGCCTGACTTGCATCACCACTCTTGATGGGTCTGAGTTAGAATATGTGGACATTTACAAATATCTAGGTGTCTGGTTAGACAGCTCACTCTCCCTCCAGACCCACATAAACCATCTCCAGTCCAAAATGAAGTCTAGGGTTGGCTTCATTTTCTGCAACAGGGCCTCCTTTGCTCGTGCTGCCAAGCTTGCCCTGGTGAAAACAACCATCGTTCCAATCCTAAACTTCAGTGATGTCATATATAAAACTGTCTCAAACTATCTCCTGAAAAAAATGGATGTGGCCTACCACAGCGCCCCTGTTTTGCTACCGGAGCCCCATATAACACCTACCCCTTAACAATCCACAGCCTGCGCTCAAGCAGGTACATCTGTATGGTCACCCCAAAAGCCCACACCCCCTTCGGCCGCCACTCTTTAGTGCATTTTACACTTTTAGCTAGACCCTCTAGTGCATTTGACACTTTTAGCTAGACTCTCTAGTGCATTTTACACTTTTAGCTAGACTCTCTGGTGCATTTTACACTTTTAGCTAGACTCTCTAGTGCATTTTACACTTTTAGCTAGACACTCTAGTGCATTTGTACTTTTCTTATTGCCTTATCACCTTTGCACTAACTGTATATCAACTATGTATTGTTTTGCATTTTATGCAGACTCAACTTCTTTTTTTTGTACTCTGTCTACTCTATGTATGCTGTATGTTGTCTTGCACTTTTGTGCTTTGTCATTACCAGTTCACCGTTGCCAATGAGAATCTGTTCTCAATTGGCCTACATGGTTAAATGTCAGAGGGACCAGAACCACTGAGCACAAATAGGATTTGAAACTACAACCCTGCCACATAGAAAAACATGCAGGTTTAGATGTATTGTATGTCTTTATCACTACACAATTAATAAAATCCATTTGAGAGTGTTTGTAAGAGCAATATTCAGGTAATCACATATCCTCCTTTACAAAACAGGTGTGACATATCAATAGTAATTACTTGGTGTCTCTACAATTCAAAAACCTATTCTTGATTACGAATTTGTTCACACCCCTTCACTCTGTTCACATATTGGGCACAGCGTTTGAATGGATCTGATTTTCTAGATGTAATGTGTTGCGTTAGGGTTAGGACACAAATTGTACGACTTGTGAATGCGTGACATTTGCGACTTCATGAAAAGAATCATGTGATCAAAGTTCATGATGTCACATCTGCAGTGGACTGACAATATCTGCAGTTGCTGCCCACCTACTGCAACTTCAATTGGGAACCAAAGGATTGTGGGAAACAACTTCCCCAACTTCCTAAAGCTAAATGCACTACATGCACATCTATTTTTGATGTTGCCACTTATTATTAAATGAGTCATGTTTACTGTTTTGGGTGACTATTGAAATATGCCTCCATTTTAGTTAAATCTAATGAATATCAGATTACCTTTTTGGACCATGATGATCATGCTCCACTTACTGTAGGAAAACTGGAATTTCGATAACATCCACCTCAGTGCCAATTCTACAAACAGAAGTTGTCCGACATATTGTTGGAACTTAAGGACATCCTCCGACTTAACTTGTGTCTATAGTCAGCTACTTCCGGCTTGCTTCTCGAATGGGTCCGATGTATGATCGCCTGACTATCTGTGCACAAGCTGGATTAAAGAAACAGAACATCAGAAACTTCTGAGAATCTAGGTTAGCTGAATCTAATAGCTTATTTTAGAAAGGTTGAGTCTAAGGACATTATGGTGAAAGGTGGACTATTTTAATGCTAAGATTTGTTTCTTGCTTTTTGGGCAAAAAGGAACTATACAGCCTGGACAAACGATGAGGCGTCTCAGTGGCATGAACAAGAGGGTTTGGTTGATTAAACAAACGTCTTTTCTGGTGAGATGATGTAACACATTATCTATGTCCATGTCGTCCCATTTAAAACCAGAACACAAAAGAAAAATCTAAAGCATCTTGAGTTATATCATCACAGTGAAACCTATTTTGTTGTTGAATGTGACCAAATAGATTCCCTAGTAAAAATACATAAATATCATAAATCCAAAAACACGAAACCAGGAAGCACAGCATCACAGTATGGAAAACTGTTACGAGAATTTCAGAGAAACACTGAAGACATTAATTAATTAGAAGAGCCCCTCATAAACACAATTACCTCTTTCTTTAGAGAAACTAGCAGAAATGAAATCAAATATAAAAATATTTTCTCAAGCTTCAGAGTGGTCACACCTTACCTCAAGTTGTGCATTTCCAGTGTTATAGATTAAAGTTACAATAAGCAAAGTTTTTTTACCTGTTATAAAACAGGAATTTCTTTATACTGAAATGTATTTCAACATTATTTCAGCATATTAACGTGGGTATCCCAGTGGAGACTGTTAGTATGGGAGTTGCATACTACATTTCACTGCTTTCATTGGACCCTGCAGTAAGGAAAACTTGGCATGATGCATTGAACTGTCTTTTTGTTTTCCTTCTCTGCTATGTCACCATTGATGGAGATTACATTAATTCATCTGCTGAGTGCAGCCTGAAGTACCTTGCTTGGTTCCTGTAATGCTGCTGATTCCACTGGTCCTCTCGTGTTCTGTTGGCTTATCCTCAGAGAATCTCACCTCCTTAACATTGTTCCAAGATTAGTAAATAATTAAAGTATCATTAAGATTTGTTTGAATGTTTTCTCAATATCTAGTTAACATTGGTAATTGTAACATAGATTGTTAAAATTATGGATGACTGATATATAATATATGGGATTAAATCATTTTGCCTCATCTCCAGAATACAATATGGTTCTTTTTAGAACCCTAAGAAGACAAAAGCATTGTAGTTGAAACCATTATAAAAAGGTTATTTTTAGAGCCCCTGGGTGGGTTCTATTTGAAACCCTTGGAATTTAAAAGGATTCTCAGTGGAACCCACAGGGTGGGTTCTAGATTAAACCTATGGAATACTAAAGTGTTCTTGGTATAACCCCTTGGGTGGGTTCTTGTAAGAAGGTGAAAAGGTTCTGGATAGAATTCCAAGAGTGGTCTAAACAACGTCATAATAAGAAAACATAGAATAAGAAAATAAAAATAGAATAACAACTGGATAACGGGATGAAGACAATAACTAAAAAAGCTGTAAGGTTAAACAGTGCAGTTAAGTTTAAGTGCTCAGTCATAGGCGTGTCAAATAAGAAATGTTTTTAACCTGAATTTAAAAATACGAATAAGATTTTCTGGTAGTTTATTCCACTTGTGTGCAGCATAACTGCTAAATGCAGCTTGCCCATGTTTAGTTTGGACTCTGGGTTCTATTAGCTGACCTGTGTTCATGGATCAAAGCCCTCCTTGGTTTACATTCGTCAAACATATCAGAAATGTATTCGGGTCCTCAACCATTCAGTGGTTTATGAACCTAAAGCATTACTTTAAAATCTATTCTGTAATTGACTGGAAGCCAGTGCAAAGATTTAAGAACCAAAGTGATTTGCTCTGTTCTCTTGGTCCTGGTTAACATTCTAGCAGCAGAATTCTAAATTAGTTGCAGCTGTTTTGCAGTTAAGTCCAGTTAAGGGGCCAGTACAGTAGTCAACCCTACTTGAGATAAAAGCATGGATGAGCTTCATTTGGTATTTTTGGGACACAAAGCCCTTGATTCTGGCTTTATTTTACCATATATAAACAAGATCCAGAACCAACGCCGCCTTCTCTGAGCCCAAGCCCATTAAAGATGGACGGAGGCGAAGTGGAAAACTGTCCTGTGGTCTGACGAATCAAAATGTGAAATTATTTTTGGTAATAATGGACACAGCATCCTTTGGGCTAAAGAGATGGACCATCCGGCTTCTTATCAGTACACAGTTCAAAGGCCAGAATCTGTGGTGGAATGGGAGTGCATTCTTCCACATGGCCTGGGTGACTTGCACATCTGTGAAGGCACCATTAATGCTGAACAATATATAATGTTTTTGAAGCAACATATGCTGCCATCCAAACAACGTTTATTTCAGGGAGACAATGCCAAACCACATTCTGCATGGCTTCATATTTAAAGACTGCCTGCAGTCCAGACCTGTCACTCAATTAAAACATAGGAAACGAAAAATATGACAAAGGAGACCATGAACTGTTGAGCAGCTGCAATCCTACTCTACATCAAGCAAAATGGTGATGCAACACAGTGGTTAAGATGCACCTGTTCCAAGTCTTTTAAAACGTGTTTCTGGCATCAAATTGATAATGGGCATATATTCTTCAAGAAATAATAAAATGTAAAATGTTAAATATTTGATATGTTGTCTTTGTACTATATTTTATTGAATGCAGGTTTTAATGATTTGCACATCATTGCATTTTGTTTTTATTTACATTTCATGCAGTGTCCCAACTTTTTTGGAAATGGGGTTGTACAAATGTGTGGTGTCAAAGTGTACTTTCAGTTTAATGTACTGTATGTTAAGATACATTGTTTTTTGTGTTCACGCACAGGTGGAAATCCCTTTTTCTTGCTTGCAAAAGACCCCTCTGTTACAAAGTTGGTTTCGTCTGATGCCTCTGGGAAACAATGAGGATGATGCTGGGTAAGGAGAGTGTAGGTGTTGTAGTGGGTGTATGTAAATGTTTACAAAACTTCACAAGCAATAGCCACATGCATATCAGTGTACATTTTCACTTTCACTTTAGGCTAAGAATTTTAGGATTTAAGAATGTCGAATTGCCCAACTCACATAATTTAGAAAAAAGTCAGAAACAACCCCAATCTCGATAATAATAATTCTCACATTAAGAAATAATATTCTTCAATTTAAATGTAATATGCGCTTTGTAGAGATTATTATGACATATGATAGATAATGGCATACTGCAGTTTAGGACAATAATCTGTCAGTATGACTCATTATGCCTTTTAGTGCCCACATCACAACAGGATTAATTGTGTTGCACATTTTTGAAAAGTGGAATTACATTAAAGGAATTAAAGGAAAGATAATTATATTAAATTATATTCTCAGAAATTTCAATGGCATACATGAAAAATTAAAATTGGTCTGGCGATTGTCCTGTGTTGTCAGGAACCTGAAAGCTAACCCTTAACCAGAAAAATCCAGCACCCCTATTCTCTAAACCTAACCCTAATCTTAACTCTTAACCCTAATCTTAATCCTAATTTGAACCTTAACTCCATATCCCTGAACCTAACCCTCAGGCTAACAGTAGCATTTAAAAAACAAATCTTTCCTTACCAAAAGAGTCGAAAAGGTAAGAAACAGAAGGGGTAAAATTAAGAGACCAATGCAAATTGAATGCCTCTGTTCCTCACCCAAACTTTTTGTCCAAGCATTTGTTCTAGTGGGGACCTGACCATTTTTTTTAGGTTTCATTATCTTTGTAAATAGAGAGATCACATAGACACAAGTCACAGGTTTGGGGGGGGGGGGGGGGGGGGTTGTTCAGAAGGAAATGACAAGGTAATATACTGTAGGTTTGCCCCTCTCAAATCACTGGAACCTGTAAAAAGACGTGTGGTAGTTACACACATACCCTGCATGATAATTCACCAAACCAAACATTATATACACAATGTGAGTGCTTGTTGTGTTTGTAAGGCCTCTCTCCTTTCCCTTCTCCCTCTCTCTCATCCTTTCTTCACAGAGGTAAGCTGGGAGCACTGCGTCTTAAGGTGCGTCTGGTGGAGGACCGTATCCTGCCTTCTGTGTACTATCAGCCTCTCATTGACCTGCTGGTTGAGTCAGTAATTTCTCCTTCTGAGGTCAGCACCACACTTCTATCAAACACAACATTGTCTTACTCATGTTCTTCATGCCATAGGAAGATTCAATGGTGCTTGACTAATTTCTATGCAAAACTATTTCCTTACTTTTTATAACTGGCATCCTCACGCCATTTTTGTTTAACTATATACAGCGGCTACCGTTCACTCATGGATGACATCCTGCAGGGTATACTTCCTGCACTGTAAACCCTAATGTACAAATGTTTCTACTAAGTGTAACTTACAGTTTGAGAAATGTTCCTAATGACTTAAAACATTTATGTTATACTGAATTTTGCTCAGTTATTATAAGTTTAAAATGAGAATTTAAGTAGAAAGATTTACACACAGCAAAAATATAGCAAGAGGATAAAGCAATAATATACATAACACTGTACATTGCAGCAGTATAAAAAGAGTACTGTAAACTATCAGCAATATTGGTAGTAGTATTTAATATTATAGATATGGCAAGTATGGCAGTAATATACATACAACTTTTTAACAAGCATAAATTTTGAAAGTTTGTGATGGGGGAGTATGAACAGTATTGTAGAAGCATTAAGTATTATAGATATATGAGTGTAATATGCTCTTGAATGGTGCAAGGAATATTCTAATGCCCATTAAAAGAACCTGAAAGGATATCAGAGCATCTGGAATATTCGTGTGTGATCAGTATGATCATGGGTCAGTGTTGCTGGTAGAGGAGCCTTATGGTCTAAGGCAGCAGTGTGAACAGACCATAGCCTGGGTGGCTGTGATCTTTGATGATGTTCCATGCTTTCCTCAGTCATCGTGTATGGTAGATGCCTTGCACGGAGGGAAGATGGCAGACGATGATGCGCTCTGCAGACTTTACCACCCTCTGGATGGAGGTCTGTAGCGGAGCAGCTGCCATACCAGGCAGTAATGCAGCCTGGGAGGATGCTTTCAATGCTGCACTTGTAGAAGTTACAGTAGTGAGATTATTTATAGACATGACACATTTTGTAAGTCTCTTCAGGAAGTAAAGTCATTTTTCATTTCTGAGTTTCACCTGTTTATACCAAGTGAGCTAATCTTTGATGAACACATGGAGGAATTTGAATTCAGAGACTCTCAATTTCCGCTTCATCGATGTATATTGGGGCATGACACCCCCTTTGCATCTTCCTGAAGTCCACAATCATCTTTTTAGTCTTGCAGACGTTGAGAGAGATGTAGTTGTCATGGCACCATGTAACCAGGTTCCTTACCACTTATCTGTAAGCGGTCTCATCATTGTTGGAGATGAGACCCAGAATGGTAGTGTCGTCCGCAAATTTGAGGATAATGTTGGAGCTGTGTGACTACGCAGTCATGCGTGAACAGGGAGTAGAGGATGGGACTGACTACACATCCCTGTGGGGCTCCAATGCTCAGGGTCAGTGCAGAGGAAGTGAGGTTGCCCATTTTCACCACCTGGGGTCTGCTTGTCAGGAAGTCCAGGATTCAATCAGAGAGAGAGCAGTTAAGTCCCAGTGTCCTGAGCTTAGGAAAAGCTTGGTGGGCACAGTAGTGTTGAATGCAGATCTGTAGTCCACAAACCTCAAGTATGGGTTCTGACCAGCCGCTCGAAGAACTTCATGATGGTGGAGGTCAGTGCTACAGGGCGGAAGTCATTAAGGCAGGTGATGGGAGGCTTCTTTGTTACAGGGATGATGGGGGTCTGTTTTAAGCAGTAGGGGAGTACAGACAGAGACAGGAAGAGGTTGAATTTACAACATGCGGTCAAAGGAGAACTCAATGTGAAACTAGCCATCCTTAAACTGCAAAATAAAAAACATCTGTCAGAGAGATAGCAGGAACATTAGGAGTGGCCAAATCAACAGTTTGGAACATTCTGAGGAAAAAAGAATGCACTGGTGAGCTCTGCAACACAAAAAGGCCTGGAGGTCCACAGAAGACAACAATGAATGGATGATCGTAGGATACTTTCCATGGTAAAGAAAAACCCATTCACTACTTCCAGATAAGTGAAGAACACTCTCCAGGAGGTAGGCATATCATAAAGAGAATACTTCATGAGAGTAAATACAGGGTTCATCTGCAAACCATTCATAAGCCTCAAGCCTCAAGAAAAGGCCAGATTAAATTGAGCCTAAAAACATAAAAAACAGCACAGTTCTGGAACAGCATTCTTTTGGACATGTGAAACTAAGATCAATCTTTACCAAAATGATGGGAAGAAAAAATGTATGGGGAAGGCTTGGAACAGCTCATGATCCGAAGCATACCATATAATCTGTAAAACACGGTGGAGGCAGTGTGATGGCATGGGCATGCATAGCTTCCAAGGGCACTGGGTCACTAGTGTTTATTGATGATGTGACAGAACACAGAAGCAGCTGGATGAATTCTGAAGTATATAGGGATTGTTGATTGGACGGTCCTTCACTTTATAGACAGAAAATGCAACAGGAGTTTTTAATGGCAAAGAGGTAAAATTTTCTGCCATGGCCAAGTCAATCACCTGATTTCAACCCTATTGAGCGTGCATTTCACTTGGTGAAGACAAAATATAAGGCAGAAAGACCCATGAACAAACAGCAACTGCTCATGAAGACATTTGCCGTTAAGGCCTGGCAAAGCATCACTAAGGAGGAAACCCAGCATTTGGTGATGTCCATGCGTTCCATACTTCAAGCAGTCATTGTCTGCAAAGGATTCTTGAAAAAAGTATTAACACTTCATTTATGATTGTGTTAATTTCTCAAATGACATTTGAGCCTCTGAAATAAGGGGAAGGTGTATGAAAATGGTTGCAATTCCTTAATGTTTAACACCATATTTTTGTTCAACCCCTTGAATTACAGCTGAAAGTCTGCACTTCAATTGCATCTCAGTTGTTTCAATTCAAATCCATTTTGGAGGAAAATTGTGTCAGTGTCCAAATATTTCCGGACCTAACTGTATTAACCTGTCGAATGTATTGGTGGGGAAGAGACACAATACGACTTATTTTATTATTATTTAAGGGTTAAATGTTGCCGAACTTGGGTTTTAATGTGACAGAATGTCTTTAACCACTATGCTTTTTACAAGCAGGTAGTGTTGGATGTGTTAAGTGTCTACTGCTGTGCAAAAGCAAAAGGTTGTACATTTTTGTTTGAAAAACAATTTTGGAACAAAAATGGCCAATTTCCCTCAAAGAACATTGTTTGTGAAGATCACTTTAAAAGGCAGACACCAAGAACACTGTAAGAAAGAGTAGCCTACAACATAGATAGGGAATCTACTAAAATTACTTTTTAGGTAGGTTAGACATGTTGTGCAATGGCTGTAAAAGTACCAAGTGGATTAATATTTCTGAGTGTCAAAAACTGAGAGGGGAATTGAACAAAATGTAAATCATATGTAACATTGTCAGGGACATTCCCATAAGACCACAAGGGCTTGCTGGTATTCAGAAGAACTCCAACATTTACCTCAGCCATGACATTTTTGTTAAAATAATGTGGACAACAGAACTTTTATTAACAGAACTAAAGTGTACTCTTGTACAAACATTACTGAATATGGCTAGCTAATTGCTATACATTACCTATAATGAGAACAATGACTCCAATCATGTCATGGCTGATTTGTTTGTTTAGAAAACAATAACAGTCTAAAAGGGTCACATAATATAATTATTATTTTAAATATATGAGATTCATATAACAGAGTGGATATATATTGTTTTTCAATGGCTGAAAAATACAGAGTGGTTAAACATTTCTGAGAGACATTTTTTATGTCTGAATGGGGAATTGAACCGTGGTCCAAATTTTTATAATGTGCATCAAGGTCAGTTCCCACAAAACCACAGGGCTTGCTGGTAATCAGTTCAGCTCTGTATAGTTTCCAAATGCAACTTTTACATGAGCAATAAAATTTTTGCTGAAATAACGTTGGCAACAGAAAATTTACAAACGGAGCTAAAGTGTACTCTTGTCCACTTACTGGGGATGGTTGTCCATACAATAATTGTTGCACAGCTAACCACTACGCTATATGAACCAAATTCGAAATCAAAAGCAGTATGTTTGCTGTCGGTGCAGTTCGTCTCTCGCAATATAACCATAAACAGTTGTAATTTAGACTTTCTATAATGTAGCTACTGAAGCTTGGAGCCAGCAAAAGTTCAGTCAGAACAAATCTTAATGCCTAATTTGTTTTGTCTGTGGTGAGGATGGAACTCCGTGGCAATCCACGTCCCTCATCGCTACTCTATTTAACACTGAGTAATCAGTCAGTAAATCTGTCATTCACTCACCCACTCAGTCACTCAGAGACATTTGCTCTTCTTCGCCGACTCCGCTTATGAGGTTCGGCCTAACACTTGACTGAGAGGGGACATGGAATTCGGTGATCACTGGCTGCCATAATTCAGGGCCCCTATGCACTCCAAACTGCGTTTAGCAGTTATGCTGCACACAACTGGAATAAACTACCAGAAGAACTTTGACTTGCCCCAAACGTATACATTTTAAAATCCAGGTTAAAAAAACTTCTCTTTTCACACGCCTATGACTGAGCACTTAAACTTAACCACACTGTTTAGCCTTACAGCTGTTTTAGCTTCCTTTGTTTTTCTCCTGTTTTTCTTCAATTTCTAATTTTTATTCTATGTTTTATTATTATGATGTAGTTTAGATGTTTTGGTTTGAGTATTTGTTTTTGTTATTGTATTTTTTAAATGTTTCTATGTAAAGCACATTGAAATGCTTCTATGCATGAATTGTCCTATATAAATAAACATGCCATTTATCGACTGAATTTTTGCCAGTCACTTTTGGAGACTGTTAATTGACAAAGGACACAGAATACGACATACATTAGCCGCCATAATCCATCGCCCCATGTACCTCCATATATACACTGTCTATTGACTCTATTGTCCTGTCAGTGGCTTTCTCAGTTTGTAAAACCATGTGCATTTACTACTACAGGTTGTTGGTTCAAATTCTTCAGGAGTCAGTACAAGTTATTCTTGGAAAAATATCTTTCCCTTAATCTTTCAACATTAATTTGACCTCTCCATTTCCACCTTCAGAGCAAAGTGCAGCATTCAAACTGCTTGTTTTTTCTTTGTTTTTATAGCTCATTGGTTTCTATTAAACTCACTATAATCCTTATTAATTATTTATTAGAAATTATAATTTTGCAGGGATCCAACCCTGCACGCTAGTGCAGTACACCTCTATTGATGCATCTACTCATGTATTTCATTTCTGTCCTTTCATTTTTCAACCATCTGTATGTAAATATACAGCTCCGGAAAATATGAGGTGACCACTGCACCTTTTTCTTTCCTTTTCAAAAAAGTTGAAAAGGAAAGTTTTGAGTGAGGAACAGAAGCCTACAATTTGCAGTGTTCTCAAAATGTTGCAATGGTTTCCAGTTTATAATGACGTTAAGGCACGTCAAGGGTTTGTGATATTTAGCCAATATCCAATACACCTTCTGGTGCCTTACCGCTTTAATATACCACGATCACAGTACCTCTCCCCCCTCTGGTTAACTAGGTGGAAGACAGCAGCCCACTGACTATGTTAGAGGAGGTGACCACGGTGGACAGCCGGCAGGATGTGGCCATGACCCTGGTTAAGATCTACCTGGGCCAGGGCCTGGTGGTGTCTTTCCTGGACTACTTCAACACCCGTGAGGTCAACCACACCTGTAAGGAACACTTCCAGGCTGGGGAATTTATAATACAATGGGAAAGCCAGATTTGTAATGCTTTTTTAATAACTCTTTTCAGTTATTGTTGTATGTCCACTGTAACAAATTTGTGTTAGTTTAGGTTGTGTACATGGGAGGAAGGTGAGATGTGCGTGTGTGTGTGTGTGTGCGTGTGTGTGTGTGTGTGTGTGTGTGTGTGTGAGCGCGTGTGCTAAGCAGATGAAATAAGAGCCCAGCTGCTCACCTGCTCTTGTTGCTGTGTATACCACAGAGGCTTTAAGCTTTACTGGTATTTACCTCTGATTTTACGCTCTCTAATCGCAGCAGTAGCAGCCACTGCTGGTCTGTGTGGGAGGGCAGTACACGCCCGCCAGCACTATATTTATCAGACCTCCAACCATGATTCACCCATACAGTTTTTTCACATGTTCTGGCTTTACAATAATTATGTTCATTATTATGTCTCCTCCCTGTCTCCATTCGGGTCCCTCAGTCTTAAAGAGTTTTGTCCTCCGTATTTTTCCCCCTGTTAGTGTGGCTCGCGATAACAAGCAAGTTTCCATAGCAACTCCACACAATCTAAAACAGAGCTGGTTGATCATAAGATGAAAATAGATGCTGGGGAGCAGAAAGACATTAAAGCAGGGCACAAGGAAAAATACAAGACATGCATTCATTCTGTACTAGTTGTGTTATAGACCCAAACGTCTAAACATGTGTTTTTTTATCTCATCAAAGAGCAGGCAGACCCTTTCCATTTCCTCCCACAAAATGACCTTTAGTCCTACATTAAAACACTTTGTCCAGCAACAGGTCATATCACCATGACAACATCAATGTTTCTCTCTCCATGGACAAAGGTAACTGGTTAGCCAAGAGGGTCAATTAAGTTTCTCTTTGAATACTGAAAAGAGAGTAGTGCTTGTAGACCAGCAGTGACCAATATCAATATCTGGTTCACACCTCCTGTTATCAAAAAAATTGGTTATACCATGTACCTGAAACACTAAAGATAACCTGATGATAACATTTCTCAATAATGCTTTGCCCCGACCAGCGGATCCAAACACCCTGTTCCGGTCCAACACACTAGCTTCAAAAGCCATGGAGCAGTTTATGAAGGTCAGTGAACCACCCAGAGATTCTGCTCATTGTGTTGGTCTGGGAATGTCTTCCAATATGTTTGCAGGAATCTGTATTGACAGCCGAAGTATGTTCACACCTGTTCCACAATATAGCATTAACACCTAGTCCTGTAACCAAGGGAACAACAATATCTAAGAATATTTTTCTGAATGTCTGCTACAATTATAAAATAGCTTTGAAATGATGTGTTGTAAATGTGTGGCATTGTACACTGATAGGCTGTGGGTATGCTGTACCTTCATGACGTCTTGAAACCGACAATTAACCGCATCTTTTTGGAGAAGAAATACATTGAGCTGGACCCGTGTAAAATTGATCTTAACAGAACCAGGTAAATAGGAAATATTTGTGTCTATTGATTTAAATAGTTGCATAATCACCATAATGCCTAGCAGCAACATGTGATAGTGGAAATTTTAGCATTTTGTTTAGACATACCCCCCACTCTGCGTTTTGAAAACTGTGTAAATGTCATCAGGACAAGGTGACTTTTGTTGACATATTTACTTCAATTCGCTATACCAAAAAACTGCTTTGCTTATGATTAGCCAATATTGATAAAAGTCAATTTGTCCTTTACATATTTACACAGTTATCAAAACAGCGAGGTTGTCTAAGTTTGCACGATACAGACCTTAATTGAAGTGATTCTAAAAAATCCCCAATGGAGGAAATGAATGCTGGAAGAACGCAAAGAGCTGCTTTTCCAGTTGTGCCAGAATGTAGTATGGTGATTATTATTCATAGTTTTTGAGTAAATACAAGTGTGAAAATCATTATCTATGGCCTGAAAGGAATGGAATACATTCTTGAATAACAACACTTAACATCTACAGTAGTGTCATCATAGAAGAATCCCCAACTTCACATTGACAACATCAAGACATAAAAAGGGAATTTCAAAATGGGGAAAGGGTGTTGCCTGGCAACCAGAAAGAGCCCCCTGAGATACCTAGCTCTGACACCCACCCATCTCCAGCGTCCATCAACACTATAGTTGCTCAGAACAGATATTTACAGAGGGATCCTACATACCTTCATATCTGTCCACATTTGTGCTAATGTTCCCAAAAATGTCACCTACTGAAATATACTGAAGCGTCTATTGAAATATACTGAAATGTATGTATGTATGTTGATGTATCGATTTGGCAACAGTACAAACGTCTTTGTCTCTGACCGTTGCCAGTGATTACTGACAATGCTGTTTGTACAGAGCAAAGGTCTGTATTGGTCTCACAGGCTATCTGTTTCAGCGATCTATTGAGTTGGCAGTAGGCATTTCATTTGAATGTAACCCTGACCCCCCTGTTTCTCTCTGGAGGCGTATCTCATTTAAGGGCGCAGTCTCTGAGGCTGAGGTGAGGGACAGCAGTGTAGAAATGCTGCAGGGCTATTTGACCAGCATCGTGGAGTCCATCGTTGGATCAGTTGACCAGTGCCCTCCTGTCATGAGGGTGGCTTTCAAGCAGTTGCACAAGAGGGTAGAGGAGCAGTTCCCTGAGCCAGAGAATGAGGTCAGTCTCATCTACAGGTCATGGGTCAGATTTTCCAACAAAGGTCATGTGAATGAAGTTTCTTTTTAGTCAGACTCTTTATTACAACACAATTTAGGTTCACATTTCACTGTCAGCTTAACAGTCTATTTTGGTAAGCACCAAACCAGTTCTTGGTATTGTTTTTGATGAACACACATAATAATTGGGCAACAGGAACATTTACAAAAGAAAATATAGTTCAATTTCAAATGTTTATGTTCAAAGATTTTACAGGTAAAATGAAAACAGCATTCATCAGAATTTTTTTTCATTATCCCCATCTCTGAAATGTCATCCCACACCTAGTCTATTTTTTCACTGGTGATTAACACAGGTGTTTTACTACAAAGCACAAAGGTTTTCTTTTTCCCCTACCATAAATGGCACCAGTGTTGCTCTGGGCCATCAGCCGAGTTGCCTTCTTGTGCTAGTTTGGCAGCTGGCGCATCAAACTGTTATACAAAACAATGGATGTTGTGTTGTTAATAGGGTTCAGGAAAGTGGATGAATCATACTGTTATTATTAATAAAAGTAAAAAACAGATGTCAAGATGCACAGTCGTTAGAAATATATTTTGAACAATCTAAGGCAAGAGATAGCTACTATGAAGCATTACCAGGACACAGGAAAATTATGACAAGGACTGCGCAGATTATAAAGATTATAAAACTGGTGTTTGTCATTACCTTAGCAAATATAAAAATGCTATGTCAGTGTGCTGTTTGTTACCAACAGTATGTAACTTTAACTAGCTAAATTTTGCACTAATTAATATAAAAAAGATATATGTTAGCTATCTAGATTGCTCTATAGTTATTATGCTTCTTTTGGACATTTCAATTATTTTTCCCAGTTAAACAAAAATAATAACTTGAATTGTGCCCCATTTATTGGACTAAAACTAAAGCTACATTCATCGGCAACTTCATTAGGTACAACTTATCAACTGCTGATTAATGCTAATATCTATTCAGCTAATCACATGGCACAAATTCAATGCATTTAGGCATGTAGACATGGTCAAGACAATCGGCTGAAGTTCAAACTGTCATGGTTCTGATGAGGCCGGACACAAGGCACAGAATAGGGGAAGATCATTTTAACATCTTCTTACGCCAAACTTAACTGCAAACTGAAGCGAAAACAAACAGCTTATTCCAAACAAAGACACACAACTAAGGACATACAGGGCAACTTTAATAGGGACCCCAATCAGAGGCAATAGGGAGCAGCTCCCTCTGATTGGGGACAACCAAACACAAGTGAAAAGATGCCAAGAGGCACATAGAGATGTCTAGAGGCTCTCAAGCCAGGACCTGACACAACCAAGTATCAGCATGGGGAAGAAAGGTGATTGAAGTGACTTTGAAAGTGGTATGGTTATTGTTGCCAGACCTGGTTTGAGTATTTCAGAATGTGCTGGTCTACTGGGATTTTTCCTAGGGTTTAAAGAGTATGGTCC
Organism: Esox niger; assembly: GCA_016801105.1. NCBI lineage: Eukaryota > Metazoa > Chordata > Actinopteri > Esociformes > Esocidae > Esox > Esox niger. Next base: position 19,813 of record JACXGJ010002911.1, read on the forward strand.
AAAAAAGAGAAAATATCCAGTGAACGGTAGTTCTCTGGGCAAAAATGCTCTGTTGATGGTGGAGGTCAGAGGAGACTGGTTCAAGCTGTTACAGAGGCAACAGTAACTCAAGTAACCACTTTCAGAGTGTCTCTGAATGCACTATAAATTTGGAACCTGAAAGCAGAAGACCACACTGGGTGCTACTCCTGTCCACTAAGAACAGAAAACTGAGGCTACGATTTGCACAGGCCCACCATAACTGGACAATGGAAGATTGGAAAAACATTGCCTGGTCTAATGCGTCTCGATTTCTGATGGGACATTCAGACGGTGGGGTCAGAACTCAACATAACCTGAAAGCCTGAATCCATCCTGCCTTGAATCGATGGTTCAGGCTGGTGGTGGTGTAATGGTGTGGGTGATATTTTCTTGGTACACTTTTGGCCCCTTAGAACCAATTGAGCATCTTTTAAACGCCACAGCTTACCTGAGTATTGCTGCTGACCAGGGACGTCATAAAAATCATAGAATGAGGGGCCATGCCTCGTTTTGGGGGGTCTGGGTATTTTTGGAATGTATTTTTAGAGTAACAACAGGTGTAAAAACTGTCAAAATAGGATTAGGCTGGTCAATGTTGGCTAAAAGTACACCTGACTTATAGTTTTTGCTAGATGCTGATCTAATATGACTTAAATTCTATTCAAATAAAGAAATAAAAGTCCACTCTGGCCTCATCCATCCAACACCAATAAAATTATATATTACAAATGACAGATTGTTATCTACTCTGATGTGTCTACTAGAAAGTTGTAGCTATATTTCTCGCCTTCCAGTAAAGAAAAACAAGAAACCAGACCAGCCTAGTTCGACCGCTACACTATTTAACAAGGGGTTCTCAGTCAGTCAGTCAGTCAGTCAGTAAGACATTCGCTCTTCTTCGCCAGCTCCGCTTAGCATTCACAGCAACAGCACCAACATGTGCATTGGATTCTAACAGTTTTTTATATATACATATATTTGATTTGAAAGAGAAGTAAAGCAATGACCATGAGTTAGTGGAAAAGTGGGGTCCCAGCTGGCTTGCAAACAACAATATTATCAATAAAGGAGATTGATGCCAGAGAGGAAAAGGGGCTGTAGACACAGAGATGGCCGAGAAATTAGGGAATTTAGGATCCAGGGATGACTGGTGGATACCCATACCATGTCCAAACCTGATTAACATCTTCTGGTTCTGGACATGAACCTAGAGAAGGCAGGGCAGGCTGCTATAGTAGCAAAGGTCTAAATGCAAAGTTCAACAATATATTGCTCAGCGCCATGGTGTTTAAATCAATGACTAAAATCCTTCTGATGTATTTCCATGTATTTAGATACTTCTACATTGTTCAGGTTTTGGCGTGGTTTGATTTGTGCTAAAATATGCACACTGTGTTCTTTATTTTTTGAAGTGCCTTCATTTCTATGCATATTTAATCTTTCTATTTTGGATAATGTCCACTCTATTAAAAAAGTAATGAAAGGTTTTCTCATGTAGTGGGCCTTTGTATTGTTTTGTAACAGATATCCCAATACTGAGCATAGTTCAATATTAACAGTTACCAGGTTTGAGGTCTATTCCTACTGGGAAATTAATTAGGAACCTGAGAGTCAATCTAAAGTAAGTGCTTATCTGTAATATATATATTTATGTGTAATTTGTACATCCAGGCACAGGGGCATGATCAACACTGGTGTTTCAAAAATAGCAATAGTTATAGTAGTTTTGGAACACAGCCGGTGTGTGTACCCCATATGCAACATACCTCAACCTTTCCTTCAGGAAACCAGGGTATATAATATAAGGAATGGTGGGGATGGTGTCTGTGCATTTTATTTATTCATCATTGTTGCACTTCTCCCCCCTGACCTCCCCTCAGGATGTGAAGTATCTGGCCATCAGTGGATTCTTCTTCCTGCGTTTCTTTGCCCCTGCTATCCTCACACCTAAGCTCTTCCAGCTGAGGGACCAGCATGCAGATACACGCACCAGCAGAACACTCTTACTACTAGCCAAGGTACTTTGTCCTTGCATGCATAAAGAAACACACACTCGTTCTGTTTTCGGTATACTAGATACTATTAATAACTTACTGTTCAGTTAACATAGTACATGCTGTAATACATGTCAATATACTGGGCCCACCCATGACAAGGCAGGTTCCCTCCGTTACCCTCATCTCATTATCAGCCAGTTATCATCTCATTATTTGCCGGTTATCATCTCATTATCAGCCAGTTATCATCTCGTTATCAGCCAGTTATCATCTCGTTATCAGCCAGTTATCATCTCATTATCAGCCAGTTATCATCTCATTATTTGCCGGTTATCATCTCATTATCAGCCGGATATCATTTTTGTATCAGCCTGTTCTCAGGTTATCTGACGGTTATCACCTCATTAGCAGCCGGTTGTCATCTCACTATCCGACAGTTATCATCTCATTATCAGTTGATTGCCATCTCATTTCATCTCATTATTAGCAGGTTAACAGCTTTTGTCAAACACACCTGGGTCTGAAAAGACTATTCTTCGCCAAAAAGCATAAAATAACTTTAAACGAACTGTTGGATATTTCATGTTGGCCTACTACAAGCCACGTTTTTGTCGCATGTATGGGTATTCTGACAGATACTGTGCCACAATCCAGTTACAGAGGACAGAACTGCTGTCCGTGATGCTGAGCTCCTGTTGCTAGGGGCCCTATACAGAGGAGGGTCTATTTTTACCCATGTGTGTGTATGTGTGTGGCCAGGCTGGGGTTCAAAGCAGAGCTTCAGAGAGGGTTTTGGAGAAGGGTTTCCTCTGCGCCCCAGGCCAGGTGTGGGCACAGAGGAAAACATAAAGGGATAAAAAGGCCTGAAGGCCTCACAGCATGCTGGGTTACTGGGCTCTTATTTGATGTTACACTTGGAGACTAAGAGACAGAGACAGATAGGTATACTGGTCTGGTATAACAGAAAGCACAAGCACATCCTACTCCGAGTTGTGAGTCAAGTTGACTTAAAGTCACTCTGTTAAGAATGTCAATGTGATATGAAAAATATAACAAATGTTTCAAACAGATTGCTGCTATTTTTCAGTTAATTAAGAAAGCAACAACAATTGTTTCTGCAAATAATTGGCTGCTGTCTGAATAGCAGACTTGATCTTATCCCTTTAGGAGCTGGTAGGTGGTGGTTACAGGGGCGTGTGTTTCTCTGATACAGGCGGTGCAGAGTGTGGGAAACCTGGGCCTTCAGCTGGGCCATGGCAAGGAGCTCTGGATGGAGCCCCTGCATCCCATCATACTTTGCAGCGTGGCCTCGGTCAAAGATTTCCTGGACAAGCTCATCGACATCGACCACGATAGCGGTAGGGCGCTCCAGCACCACTGTTTGTTCACTAATGCGTAAGACCAGGAGTTTTTCCTTACCGTGACACCCGACCAGGGGAAACTCTGGGCTCGCAGTAGCGCATCATTAGCTCGCTGAAGAAGCAGCAGGTAACCGTGCAGGTCAGCGATGAGGTAAATCCACTGGGGGGGAACAGCAGAGCTGGGCCGGGCTCCAGTCCTACCTGGCTAACCCACCGCTGGGGGAGGGGGGGGGCAGTCAGGAAAGGTTGGCTAGGCTCCCATTCTAGCACGCTAACCCACCAGGTGCCACATTGGCATAGCCTGTTATTATGATATCAGTAGAGACAATAGACCCAATGGTGAAATATTAATAGGCATCGGTGAGCTGATACTGGGACTATAAGGGAGTTAGGTGGGCTTGGCGTTGATCTGTGGAGCCCTTGCCACCCCCAACCACCACTCTGAATGGATGGTAAACCCATGCCCCCTTCTCATCGTCATGTGTCAGCGACGCCGTGGTTATAATCCGTCCTATCCCTGGGAAATATCACATTCCAATCTACACGTGTCACCTCTGCCCCCGGGCTCTCCCTGAAAGCCAGGTTGGACATAATGCACAATAAATGTGTTACGCAGGAGTGATTTTGAGCAGTTCCATCTGTCTGAGTGTCTGCTGAACATGAGGTGAGGAGAGGGTGTGCGGATGGCACAAACGATATTTCACAATGAGTTAATGCATTTACTGTAACGTGCTGTAATACAATTCAATGATCTGTTTAGATTAACCCTAACAATACTGCTACAGCGCCACCTTGTGTCCAATGACAAAAAGGTAGAAACGTCAAGGGCTTCCCTAAACTGTCTTATTCATCATTCTTTGTTTGACTCACTCATATCTTGTCCCATTTGTCCGGTACACCTCCGTCCTCTGTGTTCTCTCTGCAGTGTCTGAGGTGCCCCAGAAGGCTGTGTTTCTGCCATCTGTAATAGTAAAGGAGGGTTATCTCCACAAACACAAGGCGGAAGGCCCCCAGCTCCTCTCTCGCTTTGCTTTCAAGAAGCGATACTTCTGGCTGAGCAGCGAGGCCCTGTCCTATGCCAAGACTCCAGACCCATGGCAGGTATGACTCCACATGCACTCTAGAGAAATGGATCTATGACCAGCTCTGACGGTTACCTTCCCACTCTGTCAGATACAGATGTACAAGAAAACATAACCTACATGACCGTGCATCGCAGCGGCCTATCGCAGCGGCCTACAGTTTTGAGGTGTCCACTGCGGTCTAGGTTTAAGTCTTGACTGTGCCACTTGCTGCCCCTTGGGGCGGTGCATTCTGGGAAACATTCCTTTACTCATCAGGTTGTAGGGGGCTATCTAAGGCAGATCTAGTGTCTGCAATCGAGGTCATTAGTCGAGTGAGCATGACTTCACACACACTGATCAGCGTGTTACAGTGATGAGAAAAGGTATTTAGTATAATTACATATCATGACATTTGGATGAAAAGGGAATAACATTGGGATGGGGAAGATTTTAAGGATCAACATCCTCTGAAAGTGATTCATTCATTATGACAAGATAACACTTTTTCCTCTGCTGATGAATTTCTCCTGTATACTTCAAAGGATGTTTCATCGTCATCCTGTCCCATAAAATAGGAAACATTTTAATCATCCCTCTGCCTTAATTTATTTGTGTTTCTCTCCGTATGAGAACCTCATTAATGGGAAGGCTATTATCATGTGATGCCCAGCCTTTTGATAATGAGCCTCTCTCATTTGTCTTGCCAGCTCAGAATAAGAGAAAGGATGAATGAGGGAGAGTGATAGTGAGAGAGAGAGAGAGAGAGAGGAAGAAAAAAGAGAGGGGGAGTGAAAGAGGGAGAGAAAACATAGATAGATTTGTGAACAAGAGAGGTGTGGTATATAGACAGAGGGAGACTGAGATAGAGAGATACAGGAATATGTCGGGAAGAGAGTTAGGCCGTAAATGGTTCTCTTTGTGCGGCTTCTTCCTTTTGTGCGCTTGAAATAAAGCCCAGGCTAATTGAAGTATGTGGATATTCATACTTACATTGTGAATCCAACGATGGCCAATATCCTGTCTCCCCCTCACCCCTACCACCGTGAGCAAGCTTGAGTGAGGAAGCGCGGAAGCGACTGATTAACACATTAAAGCAGCCTTTCTGACGGTTTTCTCCTTCCCTGCTCACATTCTCTGCCTTTCTTCTCCATCTCTCCACTACTCGTTTCTCTCCCTTGGCAGTCAGTTACACATCTTCAATCGCTTTGAACTCAATAAAAAGCGCGCCAGCAGACTTACTGTACGAGAGTAGCCCCTGCGCTAATTCTGACGGCGTTCTGTCCGTGTGCGTCCTCCAGGTGCGATCCTCCATCTCCGTCCGGTGTGTGTGTGCCGTGGAGAGGGTGGACCAAGACGCCTTCCAGCAGCAGCATGTGATGCAGGTGGTCACCCAGGACAACGACGGACGGATGAACACCATGTACATCCAGTGCAAGGTACTGACAGACCTCCGGCCTATGACCTTTGACCGCCTTGTCTTTGCGGTGCTTCGTTGTTTTTCTGCCACTCTGACGTGTTAGTTCATGAAAAGGGACGCCCCGGGCGTTTTGTGCATGTGCCGGGGTTGACCGGAGTGTTGTGTGTCCGTCCGGGTATGCAGAATGTCAACGAGCTGAACCAGTGGTTGTCAGCTGTCAGGAAGGCCAGTATTTACAACGAACGCATGCTGCCCGCCTTCCACCCAGGGGCGTACCGCAGTGGCAAATGGACCTGCTGCCAACAGGCCGACCGCAATGGTAATGATAACATTGACCATTACATATAGTAAGCTTCATGTATCACACACCTGACCAGCATATAGTGGTTCGCTTCTTGCTTCTGAACATCTCTGTACGGCCACTCTCTTCTTTAGCTTTAGGTTGCAGTCGTACTCACTCTGCAGTTACTCTGGGCGACTGGAGTGACCCACTGGATCCAGACGCAGAGACTCAGACCATCTACAAACAGCTTCTTCAAGGAAGAGACAGATTAAGGTCAGTGGCAGTTTGACCTGAGGCGTTTAGAGGCTAGGGCTAAATGTTCTTAAAAAAGGGTGTAGTTAATTTATTTGTCACAAGGGGTCTACATTGCAACACTAGAATATTCACTGCTCATCAGTATTCATTAATATACTGTACTGGTAATAGCCTGTAACTCAGGAACAAATTAATGTTGATTGACATGTATAGCCTCTCTTACACTGTGTTAAACGTCGACAAACATGTTGATCAGTGTGTTAAAGGACTATTTCACAATTTTGGAACCTAATCTGTTTTTCTTTATGGAGATTGCATGGTACCGTATACAAGGGTCTGTTTCTTTTTCACCAAGATTTTCACTGACGTAGTGCCTCTAGAAATTCAGATGCTGAGGGAATTAAATATAAAACATAAACAAAGGCTCCAAGAACCCCCAAATACAAAATGTTACAAACAGTAAAGCACTCAATGATGTTATGTATTTGAAATCCATGTTGTTTATACTTTCCTGCCCGTGCATATTGATAACATACATCTGTAAATTATCAATTAAACTTTATTTATACAGAGAAATGAGGGCTGACTTAGGTCTCTTTTACAGTTGAGGCATTTATTACAGCACGGGAAAACAAATAAACAGATTAAATACATTTTAATTGAAGCAGTCACAGTGAACTATATGAAGGTACTGTATAATTTGTATTGACTTATAGGCACCAGAACATTTAGCTTAAGGCTACTCTGCAAGTGCAAAAGCAGTTTTACTCAACTCTGAATAAGCCTGCAGTATCTCTAGGACTAGCTTTGAGTCTTAAGAGTGTGTTTGGTATCTGCAGGTTTTCCTGTTTATTTTTGAGGTAAGATAGTATAGATGTTTCTGCAATACAGCCTTATATACAAATGCTAACCAATGTCTGGCCTTCGGCAAGTCTGGGAATCCCAGCCAACCGACGTGTATAAAACAGTGACTTGTTATTGTATAGAGGACAAATTGTCAATGAGAAAGTTCACCAATATACCTGTGCGGGAAATTAGCATTTGCATTATGGTGAAGTTCAGAGACACATTTTAATGGATATCTAACAACCTCTCAAAAAGCGTTACGACACTGAGAACTTTGTCTTTTGTAAAATTATTTACTTGTAATCTTCCATGGAACTGGTGCTCAAAACTAAGTGATATCGCTAAAAATAAGTGTACCCTCATATAACATACCATTTCCAAGTTCAGTAAAAGTCAAACTAGTGACTTTATCCTTTACTGTGAGTTCATTGAGCTGTACTGTGTGGTCTGTGCTAACAGGAAGCAGTATCTGGAGGTGGAGTTCCAGACGACTGAAGATGAAGGGAAGAGACTGAACCCCGAGATGCTCCCTGGTGAGAAACTATCAATGTTGTCCCTTCTAGAAAAAATGTACAGTGTGGTACAGTGATCAAGTGATGTTGTCCAACCTCTGGTTTCTAATAGGCCATGGTTTACAGCAAATCAGCATTCAGGGTTTGGATCATGCCGGATATATCAGTTCTAATAGAACTTGGTAATATATAACAATAAAGTCCATCCAATATATATTTAAATTGTTAAATTTGAAAAAATATTTAGTTTTTCCTTCAGACAACAACAATATAACAATGAATTTCTTATTAACAATGTTGTCTTTAACATGGCAGATATAAATTTAATTGATCGGTAATGACATTAAATAATGTATGATATTAAATAATATTCAGGTATGACTTTGTAAAAGTTTCAAAAATAACTTTAGTTATTTTTTGTACATTTTATAGTGAGAGGCTTTAGAATGATCAGTGCATTCAGGGATTTTCTTGTGAAATTGTTCCAATAAAAGGGACACGGTTGACAAAATGCACTCAATAAATGCACTCAATTTTAAATTGGTTTTAGTAAAATATTTACTTAAAATATCAAGAGACTCATAAGCAGCTAATTTCATTAAGTTGTACAACGGAAGTTAATTACCAGATTGGTTCCAGAGACCGTTGTTTTTGTAATTTTAGGTGTTCACCTTGATTTAAATCTTTCTCTCCCCTCAGATGGAGCACAGAGTAGAAAAGAGGGCCTGGAGCGCAGGCAGGCTGTAGCGGCTCGGCTGCTGAGGGTGGTTTTGGATCTGGAGCAGGCACATGCCACCTTCCAGCGAAGGGAAATGGAGGAGGCTAGCCTTATACTGAGCCCCTAGACTGGGCCTTCCCTGGGGCCTGGTTGGACCTGGTTGGGCCTGGGGGGGACTGCATTAGACTCAAAGGAGGTTGGACAGAGAGGAGTGTTCAGACATGCTCTCCAAACTGTGTAGGAAAGCTAAAAGACCACAGAAGGACGGCATCCTGTCATGTTTGTTACATCCGCTGTATAGGGGAACTCTGTTTTCATCCAGAAAATGTTTTCATTAGAATGCAGAGGATGCCTTTTCTGCAACAGTCTGTTCTGGATTGTTTAAAATCGTACACACACACGCATAGCACATAGCACATAGGTGATTGCTACAAGTCTTACTTACAGATGGACTGACACTTAAAAACATTTGCTATTCTCACAAAGCTTTGGTCCTATTACTTGGGCAGCACACACTGTTATGTGACAGTAGGGGAATGTATTCCTGATTTAAATGAGCTGAAGCAGGTGGAGATATTACAGAATTAAATGAGCTGAAGCAGGGGGACGTATTCCTGAATTAAATGAGCTTAAGCAGGGGGACATGTATTTCTGAATTAAAGCATCTGAAGCAGGGGGAGATGTATTCTTGTAAGCAAGTAATAGGCATTGCACGGTTTAAACACAATGGTCACCTAGATTATAATTCATGGTAAATGCGGCAGACAGTGATTCAAACTGAAGTTTAAAAGCCACAATGTCTTTAACACACTTCTGGGTTTAAGACAGGCAATAGACTAATTCAGTGGAACTGTGTATGGCTATCAAGGAATGTGGGTATGGCTATCAAGGAATTAGCAAAACCTACATCCAATGTTTGCATAATGTGAAAACAATGTGTTTATATTCACTATTGTTATAGACTGAAGGAGGAAGATTATGCAATTTACTCTAGGGTTAGCTAAATCTACCTGAATGTATGCTATTTTGATACTGCTTTTATTGATGTTTCGTAATCTCAAATTGTATATATTTTAATTGAGAACAGCCACAATGTAGCAGTGAGATGGTATTTGTGTCCATTTCACTGAGGTTGATGTCTGTGGAGTTGTGTTAGTAAGGGCTCTGTTCTATCCAGATCGCCACAGTTCAGAGTTAAAGCATTTGCTTGATTGAAATGGCAACGTTCCTTTGGAGACTGAAGATGCATTTGCTTGCTCAATGAGAAATCATCTTTAAATATATTCTATTCTCTGCAACCTGTAATGCTTTAGAGATCCAGCCTGAACAGAGCCCGGAATGTTATTAAGAATATTTGCCTGAACTCTCCCTTGTTTGCTGTTTGTATATTATATTTTCACTGTTGCCATGAGCACCTGAGATTAAGATTTAGTGAAGCTTGTGGTTATTGCTGCAGATGCTCCATGGTTTTATGTGGAATAACTCAAAATCAAGGTCATAGCTTTGATATGAAAACGTATTTTACAAAACGAACATGGGGTTCTCAGTTGATGGTTAATTAGTAAACAGTTCTTTAATACAATAGGCCTACTATTGACAGATGTCTACAGTGGATTCAGTGACTTGTGTTTTACCTTATCAGGTATTGGAAGCCATTTTGAGGCAGCTGATTTTAATTGTACAGTAACTGTCATTTCTTTGTGTATTTTATTAATGGAATGGGACACAAGTAGACTGTTTCTATGGTACTTCAGTGGAGCTCTTATAACCCTCTGTACAAAGCTTGATATTCACTCACAACAGTTGGAGAATATCCTTTCTTTTCAATGTTGAGAACATTTTGTTTACATATGTCTTCCCACAGTCATGTGGTATTACATGTTGATAAGAAGTAAACGTGTATGAGTGTTGTGGAATGGTGTGTGCCATTGAAAATGCTTTCTGTCGCGATTGGGTGCTGTTTCAGATGCCAAACTGAGTTTTTCACCATTTTCAACTAGAGCTGGATGATATGGACATAATCTATTCAGCTATAGATGGTATCTATTTATGCAGTAAGGCCTGGATCTGGTATATGGTCAATATACTACAGCTAAGGGCTGTTTTAAGCTACATTCCAACACAGAGTGTTTGGACATAGCCCTTAACTGTTGTATTTTGGCCATTTACCTTAAGGTGCCTTATTGCTGTTATAAACTGATTACAAATGTAATTGATACTGTAAGTTCTCTTTACACATGCCTGTGAAATCTGGTCCGATATACCATATCTCACAGCCAATTAGCAACCAGGACCCAAAATTACACAGTTTATGAGATACAACTAATAAATTACAAATGCTGTAACACTGAAATGCTTTTTTACTGTACCTTCTCAATGCACAGCACATTGTCACATCAACCCAGCAATGACATTATAAACTAGATCTAAAAAGTAAAAAAAGCCTCTAGACATTATCCTCCCTTTCTTTTAGACTACCATTTGTTTTTCAACATCAGGGATTTGTATAAAGCTGGTTGTCTTTCTACCAGACAATTGTTAATTTGAACAATGCATATTCAAGTTTGATTTCTACAGTAGTGAACATGTAGGGCCACTTTTCTCCTGCATTTGAGATCATGAGTCATCATCATTGGGATTTACTGTACGAAAATGTAATTCATTTAATAAAACTATTGTCATTTATTTTGTAAATTGTGTTTTCACCATTACAAATTTTATTGTCTTTGCTTGGGTATATTTGGAGGTTTATTTTTGACCGCTGTTTAATTGCAATGAAATTCACCTAGCATGTTGAGATTTGGACAAACGTCAATTATTGATTTTGGATTATTTGACGAGAGTTTTTTTTAAATTAGCTGTATCCATTGTATATTGTTGCCACAAAAATATTTCATGTTCAAAGTGAATTTTGATAGGTGGGCAGTAACTTAATGTGTATTCATGTGAAATGTATTGGTACATGTTCAGTAAAATGTTAAAGAACTACTATAACCACTTTGTTTGAATCTCCGTTCATACACCCAATGAACAACTTTTTCAACATACAGTCATGGTCCTATTCCTTTTCGATAGGAGTGACTTGCATCCCCTGAATGTGAGGTGATAAATCACCCATCCAGTCTTACGTATGGAAAAGAGAAGACAGTGTTGCCTCAGGGAATGTGCTGTATCCAAATCCAGCCTTACCGTATTATCTACCACAGTGCTCTTTTTCCCAAATGAATACTACTCTGAGCTGCGTGAACAGACTTCAAATCCCCCTGGATTCACGCCAGGTAATGCATGTTAAATATGAGTCATTGAAAGTGGCCTGAGAATTTCAGAGCTGGTTCCCCCTTTATATTAGATGAATATTAAAGAATGCAAGTAAAATGTGCTCGCAGCACTTCCCCTTCATATCCTTATAAAAATGCTAATGAGAGGCACATGCCATGGGGCAGCAGAGAATCTCTGGTTAACACCTTCATTAGTGACAGAGGCGAAGGAAGAGAGGGGGGCACGCTTGGAGGGAGGAGGTCTGGAGTGTCAGCCCCGGCCGTGACAGGCCCTCTGAGTCACGGTTAGGACTGGCAAAAGGGATATTTGCTCGTTGACAGATACCACAGACTGTCCTCAGGGCCACCAGGGAGCCCTTCCATGACAGCCCCACAAGCTGTTGCTCCAGGCCTGAAGGGCAGCATGAGGGCCGGGGGTGTGTCGGCTCTAGTATGCACCACAGTGCCTGCCTGCTCACCCAACCCCCAGCTGGTTCACACAGCACCGACAGTCAGCAGCCAGTGACAAAAAATAACCATAAAGCAAAATTGACTGCCGTGGAAAACTATTAATGCTGCACTTCACGGCTCGAGCAAATCTGGTTTATATGCGCATAACGAGGCTCAAAGCACAGGACAGCCCGGAGAAGACGGGCACAGAGGAGTCAAAAGAAGAGAAGGACATGGTGCCAAGGTAAGAGAGTAAAGAATGAGATGAGAGAGGTCAAACAAACTACCCTGTTGAGGGCACATTTATTTTTCACACGAAACACACAAACATGCAACAAAGTCATCACAATCCAATAAAGACTGATAGATTAAGAAGCCCTTTAATGTTTTATCAATGTCTCTAATCTTGCCTTTATTTTATATCGTTCATTTTATCGTACACTTTAAATCTCCATTTCTCTTTGTGTGTTTTTTTTTTTTAAATCACAATATGTCACATGTTGCTTCTGATGATGCAAAAATTCCATTTGAATGTTGAACTGTGACGACATGACTTTCTGACATTTTGTCAGTAAAAAATTGGCATGTGAAATGCAGGAGATTGCCTCATACATATGAATGAATACCGTCGATGTGAAACAAGAAGAGAGAGGAGAGGCAAAGCGCTATCTCATTTTCATCTCTCTCTAAATTCCTCCTCTGTGGCCAAGCCACACAGATAAACAGTATGGAGTCCATCATGTCCCTCGACAGCTGGATGACATCTGGAATGACTCAATAAAAATGTTTGACATACAAAAATATTAATTAGCATACATGTTTACGCATTGAGTAACATGCACTTCTTTTAGATTTGTTTGTCTCAATCCCCAAATATCTACTCTTTCAATCCCTTAGGAGCTTAAACAAAGCATTTTCACACAGATGCACCAATGCACAATGACCACATGACCGCATGTCATTCCAATAACGATTTTCCAAAACATTAAACCCTCAATCTATCTCAAAACTTAACCTTGAGCTTTTGTGCATTAATATAATCCTGACTTTATCTCATAACTGAAAACATATAAGTCGACTTGCAAAAATCTTCAGTTTTCAGCATATTTCATTCCTTCATTAAATGTCAGGACACTGTGGCGAATTCTGGTCCTAAAAAGGATAGGTAACAGGAAAAGACACAGACAATCTCACACGTACACATATTCGCACCAATTTGTTACAGGCATATCTGTGTACACAGATAAATACATTTGCATTCATCTCTATAAGGTAGTGAGGCAAACTCCAGATGAGAAAAGATCTCCATTAAAGTATGTTTTACAAGTCAATGTTACCCCATTTCTGACACTTAATAATTGTGTGCTATGAAAAATGTTATACAATGCATCATAATGAATGTAAAATCCCGTACGTAGCAATGCTACAAACTATGACCGCTCAATTGAAGCGAAACAGTATTTGAAAGAATTCATCAAAAATATATGCTGGCCTATGTAGAGCTCACGAGCAATAAACTGGATCACTGTCTCCCTTTGGTCACAAATGCCTTAAAGAATGATGAACAGCCATTTTTCTGTCCCTAAAAACTCCTGATTCCTCAAGCTACACATAATGGTACAAATTGCTCGCATATAGTTGCATAACCTATTGTCCAAAATCAGACAAAACATATATACTCACAATAAAGCTCTCCATGTACAGACTCCATTAACAGGATGGTGACCATATGTACACATGAAAAGCTGAGTCCTATAACATTAAACATTAGATTAATTTCACAGGTACATGTTAGCATTTGGCGACTTAAAATGTGAGCGTAACTCGGTCTTAAAATATTAAGTGAATTCATTTTTTTAACTGTACAACTCAAAAAGAGTTACTTAAAATGGAAAATTCCCTGATAAGACTGGAAGCATTTCTTTCCTGTTTTGCCATTTAAAAGAGTGACAAAAAGCTTAAAATCAGCTTGCAAACTTGCAAAAGGAAAAAGAAGAAAGGAACAGAGAAAATGTTTTTCACCAGGTTGGGTTAGGACCTCTTGGATCTACGTCACACAAGGGGACAGAATTCAAATTCTGTGGTCAAAGACCCATCTGGGGGAAAAGGTCTGCATCATGCTGCCAACCTCCCTCCCAACAGAAAACAAATGGGGACTTATTGTACTTAATGAATCCCTCAGGGGCTCCACTACACAGAATCTACATTAACGACAGCAGCAAAAGCTCATACTACTGCTAATATAAGACGCTAATATAACATGGCATACATATCGCAACAATCCCTGACATTCTGGCAAATCATACATGCCAGATTTGATGTATTCATGTTAATATGTGCCTGTTTGTGGATATTTGGGTGAGTAGATGTGTGTATATTTTCATATATAGAAGAGTATAAAAATAAATTAAACTTACACCATATGACTCAAATTGAGCATACTGTTCGTGTACATTGAAAGGTAGATCACATCTGCAAATGTGTAGATATATATTTGAAGCAATACAAGACAGGTTTATAAACATGAACATAAAAAACTGCAGATATTGTAGCCAATACATTTAAAGACATCTTCCAAAAATGAAAGGATTGATAGAAGAAAACTGCTGCCTCAAAGTGCTACGGAAGACTTTGATTCAATCCAAAATATTAAAAAGCATTTAAAGGATCAAACCCAGTGAAATGGGTGGTATACCATAAAACCTCAATACCAATCTCCTCTGGATTACACCATCTCCATTCATTAAAATTGACCAGATGCTACTGGTTGGAGACCAGTAGCATTATGAAGCCTTATGAATAAGTGTTATTTTAGGAAAACAAAGATGTCATTACATGGCTTAGGGCTTGATTCGTTTTGTATGGCAGAAGTTCACCACTGTAGCAAAATTGATATGTAAGGTTACTTTTCGAATGAGGCCACACAGAGTATGGAGCGGTTACAGCCAAGATCAAACCTAACGTGGACCACAAGCTATTTCCAATGGTTAACTAGAGAAGCAGAGTGGGCAAAACAGAGGCCAGAGCATAGAGAGCAGGGCACAGCACAAGCTAGCAAGATCCTATTAGCTCCTTCTAGTATGCATTTTCAGATAGGGAACACATCTGCAGTAACTCAGTATGCCCTGCACTCATTCAAATCAATGGCATGTTTTTGTACTTTTGGCTACAAGCAAAACACGCATCCGGTGGGGCGTCTGGCTCTGGTTCCGTCTCTGTTTACAACACAGTTTCCGCTTAACACAGGAACACTAACAACTTGAAACTGAACCGGATCAAGCACAACAACCTTCAAGAACACATGATCTGTGGGCGGTGGAGGGGAGCCAAATGAGTGGCTATTCCCAGGGGAATATCAAGCACTGTACTTCATTTACCAACACTCTGAGTGTTCCTCCAGGAGAATGAGCTCATCGGGCTGCAGAGGAAAGGGACCCATACATCAGCATGAGACCAACCAGCCTTCGGAGCTGCAGAGGCTCATCATGCAACCAGCCCAGCACTGCAGAGCATACGAGAACACCAGAGGCTAGGGCATCACAATGTGTGTGTGTGTGTGTGTGTGTGTGGGCAGCTCTATATGATGGATCTCCTAGGTGAGGAGGGAGTCTTTCTCATAGGAGGACATTGCTCTCTGAGAAGTGTATGTTCCTCCCTGTTCAAGGACTAGAGAGCCAAAAAGCTTATTAACGCCGCAGCGCGCAGACGAACACACGCACGCACACACACACACACACACAAGCCAAGGTGCTGTGAGTGTGATAGATCAAACCACTGCCTGGGCCTTTCTCCGTAGAGAATAATAAGGTGAGCTTATTCACAGTGGTCAGCGTCATCAAGGTGCCAACAAAACAAATGAGGTTCACCTTGGTGCGGACCGAGACGTGCTCCGCTGGCTCACATCTGCACTTCCAGAAGCACACATTATTAACAAGCATCTAACTGGTCGGTAAGATGCTTGCGCATGAATCCATGTTCAGGTTTCACTTCAAAAGGCTTCCTCTCAGGTGAACCTTCAGACGTGGCCAGGGGCAACAAATGCTGTGAAATAACCCCCTATGAGCCAATTTGCAGTGTCCTCTCCGTCCTGAAGGTTACGTAGCTGTAAGCATCAAATTCAGGTCAGGTTTGGTGCAAGAGATCACCAAGCAAAAAGCCTTACCTTCGAAAGACTTCCACTATCAAACACATCAGCATTTCCACAACTTGTTTAACAGTATTGATTTTGTTGGGCTAATAAGAGCCGGCTCTGGAACAGCAAACATGCTATTAAAATTATACAGGTCAATTCTGAATATTACAATTCTCCTGAAGATTTCAACAGAAATGCCAACCACAACTTGACAAATCACTTCCCCCCCGTAAAAACAAAAAATACATATATGCCAAAACCAGAACCAACGGGGACAGACAGCTAGAGCCAATAGAGCTCTAGCCAACTGATTTGCAAAAGTCGCAGTTAAGCGGTCAACATTCAAATGCAATCAAACTCTGGGCCGTTTGGTTTTGTGTCGAGCATTAAAAGACATCTGCTCCAGGGCCAAGATGTCACAAAAATCACCCTCAGTTCAGAAGACGGAGTTCTATACCCTGTCTCAGAGGAATCAATTAACATTTTATATGTATCAATGTCTAAACCCCTACAAGATTCAGTAAACACTGAGATCAACATTTTAAATCCTGTCCTTCCATATATATACCCTATCAGGTTGACATTTTGGCATAAATGCACATGCTCAAGGCATAGACAATGACACTGCAGTCATAAATGTTTACTGTTATGTTTAGGTCAATGCAAATACCAGTGGAACAAAATCATGACTTAACCACTTCTATGCAGTTTGCTGTATTCCCTTTACTCCCCCCATACAGAATCTGAGGGGCCATTTTGGGAGTGGGGACTGAAAGTCAGTTATGGTGTTGCATGTAGCCACTTTATTCAAAGACTCTATGTCAGGTACAGACATGGGCGCTTGTCCTCAGGGGGCCTCTCTTTCCCCTCTCACTCCTTCAGGTTGTCCTCCCCCACCCCCTGCGCTGACAGCTCTGTCAGGACGTTGTCCAGGTAGTTGGGGTCTGGGTAGCCGTGTCCAGTCAGATTGGAGCCAAACTCTGTCTTGTGGTGAATCTCGTTCCATACCACCGTGTCTGACTCACCCGTGGTGCTGGACGTGCCGATTGTGAAGATGAGGCGGCGGTCCCACGCCATGATGAGAAGTTTCAGGACCTATGGACATAAAGAGCCCGGGGACACAAAGAATTCAGTCTGGACAGTGTCTGCTCTTTCCAGTCCACAAAAGGGTTTACAGCATAATGTATGTGGAAAATCTGTTAATCTCATATAAACAGTAGTGGAAACCGTACCCTCCTGCCTTTATCATTGTCTGGGAGGTAGCAGTGCCGGGGGAAGCCCCTAGCGCTGAACTTCTTCCCAGGATTGGGATGCTCTGTGGTCTGGGGAGAAGGACAAAAACATAAACAGTGACAATCCATTCTTTGTGATATCAGTTGTTGTAAGGGCCTTGTCTCCTCGCAACAACTCCCAACGGATCAGGTGAGTTGAAGATCGCGGCATGCTTCCTCCAAGACATGTCGAGCCATGTCTGAGGTCAGGCTCACTCAACTAACAACATAAGTTATCTTGCAGATGGCCGAGCAGCCTGAGGGAGTAACTAGAGCACAATGACAATGTCTCCCCCATCCCAGGCGACGCTGGCCAATATGCACCGCCACGTGGGAGTTCCAGCCACATGGCGGCACGTAGCACTGTCAAGGCATGAATCTAGACTGTGGTGGAGCCCTTAACCCTGCGATGCAGTTCCTTAGACAGCTGCACCACAAGGGCGCTCCTTCTTTCTATTTCAATTAAGATTCAGTCAGAGGGAAATGTCAAATGTGCCCCTGGGACAAGCTTGTATATTAGTAGGCAGTCAGACTACTCTGATTGGTTTATTTGCACTCTATCAAAGCATTAATTTGGGGGGAAATTTATGCCACTGCCAAATTTAACCTTTTCACTTATCACCTAGAAACACGTTCTTCATACATTACAGAAAAACGAATTCACTGCCATGCCAGGTGATGCAGACCTTGAGTTGATATGCCATAACAAACTTGTTGTACCACACTCTGTATGATATCACTCTGTATGATTACAATCAGTACAGCTGTCAGTGTAGACGTGTTTAAAAGGGATGTGAAGACTACAGCTGTCAATGTAGATGTGTTTAAAAGGGATGTGAAGACTACAGCTGTCAATGTAGATGTGTTTAAAAGGGATGTGAAGACTACAGCTGTCAATGTAGATGTGTTTAAAAGGGATGTGAAGACTACAGCTGTCAATGTAGATGTGTGTATAGGGGATGTGAGGACTAAAGATGTCAGCGTAGATGTGTTTAAAGGGGAAGGGAGGACTAGAGCTGTCAATGTAGATGTGGGGGCACTGGTGTGCGGTGCTGCACTGTGCTGCAGTAAGGAGGGCAGAGGAAAGACAGCTACAGACTCCATTTCTAACACCTCCCCCCCCGAAAAACATACAACTTTATTGACTCGATTAGAGCTCAGCTTTGCAATCAGGATAAAGTATGAAATATATCTCCACTAGCCGGCCGCTCCAAGCCAGTAAACAGAGTAGGTGAATCATTCCCTTGCTCTCTTTATGAGAATGCAGTCACACAGCTGTAGGACACGTCAACCTCCTCAACAATACTCACTACGTCATCAAATCCCCTCTGTAGCCTCCTCGTATCGGACGCAGCAGTTCTGCAGCCGTGTGGAGGAAGTGACTACGGAAGAAGAGTGTGTGCGGAGTACCCGGCGAGTCATGCTGACCTGTATACCGGCTGGAATGTCATAGACAATGCGGATGGTCTTGGCTTCTGGGTAGCCGGGGAGGCAGTGGGGGATGACATGGTACTCCATCTTCCCAGGGGGCTGGGTGCCGGTTTTCTCCCCATAGATAGCCTTACAGGTAGGGCACTGCAGACTGCCATCCTAGACAGGGACACAGCCATGGTTCAAAATGGACCCGCTTCACAATGTTCCGTTTGCAATTAGGGATCGACCAGCTTGCGAGCACTACGTAGAATGTGCGAGAGTGTCACCGTCTGTTTCCTCTAAAGCACATCCTTCTATGGCGCGGTGCTTCTAATCACACGCCTCGTTTCGCTAGCGCACACACACTGTAGGTGAAAGATCCCCTGTAGGCCAGACATCCGGGCCGGGCCGGGTCGCTCTGCCTGCAGTGTCGGAGCTGAATCTCGAAGCAGTGACGTAGACAAGAGAGCCCCATGCAGCCCCAAAGGGTCTCGTTCTCAAAAATATATACTAAAAATAATAATTAAATAAATAATAACAACTTCTGTTTTAGTTGCTTTAAGGTTATGCATATGTGGTTCTGCCGAAAAATGATAGTGAATTGGGTTTGGCAGACTAACACTGCCTCTGAATTTGTTGGATCTCAATCAAATCCAATGAAATCACAGCATGACACGACATCAAATGGCATGTGTAATTACACCCGCCACTATAAAACATGACAGGATAACAAGCGTTAACGCACGTGCCCTTTCTCACCTTGTTGCCATTGTTGTACATGGCCACCAGGCACAGCAGATGGTACATGTGCCCACATTTGCCAAGCTTGCCCACCAGCTCTGGCTTTATGCCCTTGTGCTGCAGGACACCCTCGTAGCCCGATGACATCACCAGCCTCTCCATACAGATGGTGCAGTCCTGGGATGGGGAAGGGAGCGGGTTACCCATGACAACTACAGTACCGGGACTGTGGGCTCGGCATGCAGAGCGGCGAACCAGCATACAGTGATTTCAAACTACAGAAAGCCGATGTAGGGGTGTGTCATCAGAGACTCATCTTACCTCGTCAGGGGCCACTTTCACTTTCTCTGTGTATCGCCGGACCACATCCTCTGGGTTTTTCCCTGACAACAAGAAACCACAGGGAGGGCACATGCTTTAAAGGACTCAGAAACTGTAACTGACACAACTGACACAGGCGCGTCACTCACAGACGCATGCGGCCCTGAGGATCGACACGGACTAGGTTGCGGGGCATGGGTAAATGTGTGCTACATAATTGGGACGAGACCAATCCATGAAGAGATGTGTGAATAATACAGCGAGAGATGCAGAAGAGGAGGTCACCTTCAACTCGACACAGTGCACTGAGCCGTCACCCCCACACAAAGCTAATCCCGGTATGGAAACCAGCTAGCATGGGTAACAGAGCGTCCCCACAGCTTACAGCTCCTAATACGCTTACAGAGGGGCTCTCTTCGCCCAACGCTGCTGTTCGTTCATTGGGGAGCAGAGAGATGGATAAGGGGGGATGGGTGGAAGGAAGGGGGGAAAGTCTGAAGCAAAAGAAACCACACAAGGAAGCGATGAAGGGAATAAAATAGGGAGATGGAATAGGATTGATTTATGCATTTTCCAGCATTGCTTTTCTGATGGCTTCCTTTCCGGGATCAAAGGCCTCTCTGGCCTCTTTTAGAGCAGAAGCTGGAACAAAATCAGTCTGAATCTCATTCCCTCATGCCTCGTTCTATGGTCACCGTGCTGCATCAGTGCAGGCACAACTGGCTGCAACCCATTTATCAATCTGTGTTGTCATCCCGTCCCCGTCTGTGGCCTGGAATGGAAAGATGTGGGGGGGGGTGTCTGGGTGGAACAGTAACGCAGGGCTGGCAACCCCTTAGCCTCACTGACCAATTAGGACAACGACTCTCCCGGGAAGGCCTCTGATTTCCACAGCATCAAATCGTCTTTGGCCTCACGCCACTAGAGTCAGACCACTGGATCCTCATCTACCAATCTCAATGCAATAGCTTTGCTCTTAATTACTGTGGTGGGAAATAGCTCTGTTCATTTCAATGCGCTGGGAAGCCCCCTAAAGCTTCCGCTTCCTCCAGCAGAGGTTTACAGATCATCTCCATGTCTCTTCTGGGACACTCACAGCCGTCCCAGGAGCCCTCCTCGTCATCTGTGAAGTACACCTACCTCTTCTGAGGTGCTTCTTCTTGGTCTTGCGGCGGATGCCGTTGACTCCGGGCACAGGCTTCATGTCACTCTTGTTGATGGGAGGCGGGTGCAGGATGGGTTTAGGGGCCCGGGTCAGACAGACAGGCAAGCCAGCCGCACACATTAGGATACCTGTCATACCTATGACACACAAACAGGAAGGAAGTCATGTTAAATATTACGAAAGGGAGACAATGTTATAGCAATCGGTTATTTCAAATTGTCAAAGAAAATGTAAATAGAACTGATACCTGCAAGTGCTGGGTGAACTGGACCTGATCCAGTTAGATTCTTAACAGGGAGGGCAGGGACTCTATAGAGAGATATGATATCGTCAGGTTTTCAAAAGAAGGAACGTATCAAGAAACGGACATTTGCTGTCAGAATGGCCACGCTTAAATAGGATTGCCATTATATTTCACCATAGACTACTGACTTGTAGGAAACTGTCCATGAATGTGTCATAACATTCAGAGAACTTTGAATCTCGCCTTTTGGTGGTGCTCAGTGAGAGTTGATTGAGGGTCCCCACAATGCAAAGTTACAGAATTTTGCTTAAAAGTCCTTTCATTAAATGTTTAAAGGCAATGTCAATTTCTTAATTTACCCTCGAGAGTTTAAAACATACGGTGTATTGATCTGAAAAAACAACAACAGGAAAGTAAGCCCAAATAACAACGACATTGGCGGGGAAGATCATTATTTTACTGCCAAGTTCATCAAAATTCTACCCATTTTGCCATGTAGGACAAACCCATGTTGCAGTTATAAAGGTTATTTCTTTTAACTGCACACATTGATCAATGACTTGTGTCCCGGTAGATGATATCTGAAAGTGAATGTCTAACAAAATCAATGGCAGGGCCCCAGGAAGTCAGGGCCCCTGGCCCCACAGGGATTAGCACATCACGCCTAAAACAATGCAGACTTGGTGTATTCTAGGTGTTCTCTACTATTCTAACAGTTCCTGAAAAATACACTTTATGTTTGATAGTCAGTCAGGGACCCTTAGCATCTGAGTTTTACATTGAGTCAGGTCTGATTTGAATCATCTACAGAATGTGAAGCAAGGGCATGATTCAGAATGTATGCATCCCCCCCCACCCCCCCCCCCCCCCCCCCCCCCCCCCCCCCACACACACACACACACACAAACACACACACTTAAAAGGGGAAAGAGAGAACTGTGCACAAAGAAAGTGGTTTATGATGAGCCTGTGTGTTTTGGTAAGTCCCTTTAGAGACACCCTGGCCTTGGTCTCAGTCTGGTGGTAAAGGAGCACCCCGCACAGGGCAGTCAACGCTGCAGAGAAAGGTCACCTGTCAGATGATCAAGGTTAGAGACCACAGGCTTTTGCTGCTGCTTTCACTACTCCACAATACAATAGGTGTGGTTAAAACTACATGTTGACAGAGAGGACCACATGAAAAAAAGGCAGCCATTTCAATGACTGCTTACGCAAAGACAGCAACAAACTAGCATATCTGATAAATTATTACCCCAGTCATCCCTTCTGTTGCCTTGGTGAATGTTAAGTCAATTACGTAAATAATTAGCATTCTGTTCCTCCCACTGGCGTTTGCTGACAGGTAATTACTTGAATAGAATGTACTTACTACTACTGAGTTGTGTGTTTGTTCCACCCAGATTCTTATAATGTTTGAACTAACTGGAAGTTGCCCTGGATTAGAGCACCTGCTAAATGACTAAACTGTAAAATCATGTTAAGTTACAGAGTACTCAAGTACCTGAGTCAAGCAGCCAAGGGTTTGCTAATTGGTTAACAAGGTGATTCAGGTGATCTAGCTCTGGGAAACATCTAATACATGGAACAGCCGGGGAGGCCCTATGTGACCTCTCAGACCCTAAATGTCAGTTAAACAAAAATGAAATTCATGAAAATTTTATGAAAATATCAAACAGATTTTTTGGTGGCAAGACATAACATATCGCTGTGACTAATGTGTAAATGCGACATGACAGGAGTTTTTTTTGGAAAGAGAGCCTTTCATTGTTATCAGCTCATTTGTTATTATCTAATAACAAAGACTAAAATCTGTGTCATTCAGTGCATAACAACAGACACGTTCATTTAAGGGAATCAGTGCAATTTATCCTCTGTAGCAATTCAAATGGCTGAGAAAAAAAATGCACATTTTGCAACATGGAAGCCTAAACTGTAAATGAAATATAGAATACAATGTCTGAAGTTGGGCAATACCTTTTTTGGAAATTCTCGCATAAAACATAGGGTTAGTATTTTCTATTCCTCTCACTAGGAGGAGTTCCATAGCCCTTAGTGCTGTCACACATACAGTAAACCAATGGTATTTAACTCTTACCCTACACCTTCCCATTTGTAATTGCCGATTTCTGATGCTGTTAAATCTAATGAACTTATACTTAGGAGCAGACGTAACTCTGGGTGTTTCTATCCAATGACTGGCCACATAAGAGCCAGCTTAATGCTTTATGAGACTGTACTTGGAAAAGCTTTCAAAGTTCTTGAAATGTTTCCCGTTTGCGTGGCCGTCCCAAAGTAATGAAGCCTGTCATTTTTCTTTGTTTATTTGCCATTTGCTGTCCTTGCCATAATATGGAGTACTATAGTACATGGTCTTCTGTATACCAACCCTACCTGTTTAATAACTGATGCATAGAAATTCCACAAAATAAGGCGTAACTGTTTATTGAAATGCATTCCAGGTGACTACCTCATGAAGCTGGTTTAGAGAATACAAAGAATTAAAACATATCAGTGTAAACAACATTACATTAGGAGTGTTATAGTATTTCACTTTGAAGATAATTCAATGAGTTAGTGTGAATCGAGTATCGTCATTCTCTGCTCTGTTATTACTGGTCGGTCTCCATCCCTCTCTTCCACTGTTATCCCTCCAGAATGGTCTCAGGGGACAACACAAAATAGTTTACGTAAACCTTTGACTTCTAAAATCATACTATGTTATGTTAGAAGGAAGACCGTCTGCTTGGAGGAGTAGAAAGCACATTTAGGATGGAATACAGTGGCTGGTGGTTTGTGGTCGGAGAAGCTGGACAGGTGAGTACAAGCTCATATCCATGAAGAGGTGTTTTCTATCTTTTATCTTTAATCATAACCTCAGTACTGTGATGCCTAACCCAAACCTAATATTAAACATTCAAAATAATTCCTACCCTCATACATTTCAGTAAATTTGAAATATACTGTATGATAGATTTTAGAATTATTCCCACCATATGATATTTTTTTGCAAGTCTGTGGCACATAATGTAATAAAACCTAACATATAGTTTGGTTGTCACAGATTTACGTACACTAAGTTACGTATTCCCTTGGGATGAAGTTGGTCCTTCTCCCCACTCTCTGAAAGACGGACTTGAGCAGGACTTAATTAGGCAGAGAGCAATGTGATTTCCTTCTGATACAGAGACCAAATTAGGCGCAGTTAGAAGATTGCTGACGGAGCCATTACATCTTCTCATCTGTTTATCATGCACCAAAAAGGCAGGGGGAGGTAGAGAGGAGGAAACTCCAAAAGTGCTTAATGGCGCATTGGTGAAGGGAGGAAGGCAGCCCCTGCCCCGGGCCATGCCCAGAGAAAGATGACAACAAGCGTAGGACACCTCACAAAGCACTCCCAAAACATGAGATTAGGATCTATTCAGTCATTTCTCCTTTGATTCAGACAGGGCTGATGGTCTCCAGTAGAGAACAGAGTGAGTGCTGTAGACCCGGCTGCGGCCCATGGTACACTCCTACTGCACTCACATCAGATAATGTCGCTAGCTTTCCGATTTGAGCAGAGCCAGACGCCGTTAATCATCGCTTAACACAAGGAGACATGAGCACCAAAACAAACCAGACTCACTCAGTCAAGGGCAGAGAGCACTGCTGGGCACTATCATTCAGAGCTTCAAAATGAAATGAGACACTTATACAAGTACAGTATAAAAGATCTGGCTTACCCTGTCTTGTCATCTGACATCTCCATCTGTAGGAATTAAACCAGATAGTTCCTGTTTTCTACACAGCACAACAACATACATTATCTGTGTTTCTATGCGTAGGGGAACTGAATGGAGGAAGTTAGAATAAGGAAGTGACTTGCCAACTGAAATCACCTGCTAACCCTCTCAGTGTTAAATTCATGTCCCAGAGAATTGGAGCAAACTCTGCCTGAGTCTCTAGCACCATACTCTCTACACACAAGACTGGCAGAGAAGCAAGAAACCTGGTTCACTAAAAATTCTCCTAAATGACAATATGCTCATTATTCCAGTCTAGCTTCTTCCTCTTTGTACTATTACATTCCTAGTTTTGGAGTGTTATTTATTTGTGTTCACATAAGTGTTCTGATATGTTCGGTCTTCGGGAAAGGCCAATCGGAATGTGAATTGCATGGAAAAAATGTTTGACATGTCAGGCCAGACCAGTAGGTGGTGCACTTTCCCCCATCTCTAAATATGTCAACACAATGGATTCTGCATGTAGACCAGGGGTGACCAAACAGTTCCACAGAGGGCCGAGTGACTGCAGGTTTTCATTCTCACCTTGTACTTGATTGACTAATAACTTGATTGACCCTCGCCTGTTGTTAAGGTGTGAACCTGGGAACCAATTTAGAAGAAAAACTAAAACCAGCAGACACTCGGCCCTCTGTGGAACTGTTTGGACACCCCCGATGTAGCTGAACAAATTAGGCTGTATCCTATTTCTGAGATTCCTGATGTGAATAATGGAAACCATGTACACGTTTAGCTTTGAAGTAGAATGCTTCTACCACACATTTAATGTGAATCAGCACATAGAACCAAACAGCTGGAGTGTGTTTCTGTGGAAATGATGGGGGTATTTAAAGCACCAATATGGAGTTGCTGCAAACATTTTTGTACAGTTGCAAATTGTGTTTCAAATTACGGGGAAGGGGGACTTTGTTATTGCTTACTGGCATTAAAACTAGTGATATTTGGGTGTGGGTGTCTGAAAAACGTTCTTGAAGTGTTTTTATTCTGTGTGGGTTTTGTTGTTATCTGTCTAAATGCACTCATGGGAATGTGTGAGAATGTGTCTGTGCGTCTGTGTTTGGCTGTGTGTGCTGCAAACCACACATCCTGTGCATGCACTACGCCGCCACTCGCCAGGGGATTGTTGTACTTCTTTCTCAGTCTGTCTTCCTCTCAGTCTTCTCCCACAGCCTCTCACAGCCCCTCACACACACACACACACGCGTGCACACACACACATACACACACACACACAAACACAGTTTGTACAGTTAACCTCATGGGGACCAGACAATTGAAATTGCAAGCTCCCTTGCCCTAATCCTAACCTTAAACTAAACCTAAATCTAACCCTAACCCTAACCTCAATAAAGTAACATTTATGCATAAACTTTACCTAGTTGCAATGCCTAACCTTAACCCTAAACTTAACCAACAATCCCTGGACCCTAAAGAAACCTCAATTCTAACTCTAAAAGGAATTGTAAGCCTGACCCTAAACACAAACACTGAGCCAAAAATTGATGTTTGCCTCATGGGGACCCAATTGTTTTTTTAGACCTTTTGCCTCATTTGGTCCCCATGAGTATAGTTAGAACTAAAACACACACACACACACAAACTGAACACTGGGATGAGAAATGAGAAACTCCAGGACTGATTTGATAGCATCCTTAGCTACAAATAATCACTGGGCCAACCAGTTGTCCCCAACACACACACACACACACACACACACACACACACACACACACACACACCTGTGCTCTTGCCTGTTTCACACGTTAAGGTGATGTTAGGGCAACATTCAGCTGCCGTCTGTCCACTCAGTCATGTGCTTCCATGAGCTGCCAACGTCACATACTCCCTTCAACAGAACTAGGCTTTGAAGGACAGTACGCTGTCTAACTGTGTCTCTTCCTGTGAGCTGTGTGAGAGAACTGGAATGAAATGAGATCACCAGAGGGTTTATTTTAGAGAAGGAAGCAGGATAGGGACCAAGGTGTCCGTTACAGCTACAGGCACTACTTTCCTCCAGTTCCCTTCTCTGAATCGCTCTTGGGTCAGATCGCTCAGCTCAAGCTCCCATTTTTTGCTCGATCCATAATTCATTTCTCCCCAGTGTATCTTGGCCTCTATGGCAAATGGGTTTCCAGGGCTACACAGGAGCACAGCTTTACGCTATCATGTACACAGGCTTGAGATCCCACAAGCAGACACTTCAGAACAACCACCCAAAACTCAGACAGCGCTCAGCATTGAACAACAGGACACATAGCTAACCACTATAATGTGGTAGAAATGAACTGTGGGACAGTGCAGACAGATAGGTTTTCAGAGTCTTTTGAGGGAATATTCTTTAACCAGGACAACCACACTAAGATTCAAATGTGGAGCAGATAGGAAAGTATTTCCCCCACTCCCCTGTGTAGAGGAAGAGAAGACAGTGTAGAGAGAGAGGACAGAGTAGACTGAGAATGCAGTGTAGAAAGAGGAGAGTAAAGAGAGGTAGAGGAGAGTGTAAAGAGATGAGAGTGAATAGAGATAGAGGCGAGTGGAAAGAAAGGAAAATGTAGAGCACTGTGTACAGTGTACACAGTGTACATCTTCAATGTACACTGTGTACATTGAAGAAAGATAGACGACAGTGTAGAGAAAGGAGAGTGAAGACATGGTAGAGAAAGGAGAGTAAAGAGAGATAGAGGACAGTGTAGAGAAAGAAAAGTGATGAGAGATAGACAACAGTGTATGGAAAGGAGAGTAAA
This sequence comes from Esox niger, assembly GCA_016801105.1. Taxonomy (NCBI): domain Eukaryota; kingdom Metazoa; phylum Chordata; class Actinopteri; order Esociformes; family Esocidae; genus Esox; species Esox niger. The sequence continues at coordinate 47,807 of JACXGJ010002911.1, forward strand.
GAGAGATAGAGGACAGTGTAGAGAAAGAAAAGTGATGAGAGATAGAGGACAAAGTAGAGAAAGGCGTGTGATGAGAGATAGAGCACAGTGTATGGAAAGGAGAGTGAAGAGAGATATAGGACAGTAGAGACAGAAAAGTGATGAGAGATAGAGGACAGTGTATGGAAAGGAGAGTGAAAAGAGATGGTGGACAGTTGAGAAAGTAGAGAATGAAAGATAGAGGACAAGGTAGGAGAAAGGAGAATGAAGGGAGATAGAGGACAGTTTAGAGAAAGGGGAGTGTAGAGAGATAGGGGACAGTAGAGAAAGGAAAGTGAAAAGAGATAGGGGACAGTCTATCTCTGAGGAAGAGATAAGTGAAGAGCGGCAGCCGAGGCAGCTCAGTCTATGCAAGCAGGACCTGGAGCTTCCTCTGCAGAGCCATTGATCACCCAGTTAACAGGAGGTGCAGTAAATCAGTAGATACACAACAGAGTGAAGAAGAGAGAGAAGAGAGGAAGAAGAGTGAGAGATGTCTGTGATGTCACACATAACAATGCAACATACACAAACACTATCATACGAGAAGAGGTTCTGTAAAGTTGTATGACAGTTACGCTAACCAAGCAAAATGTTGTTCTTTTTGGGCATCTGAAAAAGCTGTTCTATCTTGACAGAAAACAAATTCTTATCATATTAGGGAAAGGAATCACATTCCCCCCTTTTCATTTGGAATGTGTGAAGAATGTCAGCAGACACACTGGTTTGAGGAACAGCACTGCTAATACAGATATCAAAGTTAAAGCATCAGACCAGTAGCTGAAACGTTGCTGGATTGATTTCCCCAATGGTGAAAATCGGTTTTCTGTCCATGCAACAACACATTATGTAATAACACTGCATTATGTAATAACCTGACAAAACGGTAATACATTTTTACTTCATTACATAATAACACCTACATTTTGTAATAATCTGACGCATCGTGTAATAAACAGCTTGAATGCAATATGTAATATATTTCCCTGCATTTTGTAGTAAATGTTGACATAATGCGCTGATTATTACAAAATGTGGGAGTTGGACTTATTTTTAATGAAAGTTTTATAATATTGTGCATTATGTAATAACCAACCAAAATAGATGTGTTCATCTGTACAGTAACAGTTTTAACAATCAAGCTCAATTAAAACTTCCCATATATTAAAGAACACCCCTATGACCTCTGTGACCCCCTTGACGTTATAGTTCACCTAAAAAGCCACATGAAAGCTTTTATTTCTAGCAGGGTTGACTACAGCAATGGTCGTTTGATAGGGCTCCCCAAAAAGACCATCAAAAAGCTTCAGCTTAATCAAAATGCAGCTGCTAGAGTTCTTACAGGGACCAAAAGGTCAGACCACATCAGCCGGATTCTCAATGCTGCTTGCGGCTTAACTTGGTGAGAGCCAGGGCTTAACTGGGTGAAGCAACCCATGCTGCACATCTCTAGACCAGACTCCCTGTCTATCTACAAAGTAGCCTAACTCTCAAAAACATTTGAATCTGGACTCAAAACCACATTGTCCATGGATGCTTTTAGTTAAGTTATTTGAGGCCTAATTTATTTATTAATTGTTCTTGTAAATCGATTGTCTATTCTTACAAATAGTCTATAAATGTATCTATTGCTCCTCCTTAATTTCAAAGTTGTACAGCACCATGGAGCCACTGTGTATGAAATATTTGCTAAAAAGAACAGTTTTGAATTGCCTTGGATGAGTGAGAAAAGTGTATTATTTAACAAAAATGTTGTTTCTCTGCAAAGCACCGGATTTAGAGTTTCTATAATTTAGAGTTTACCGTTGATTAGCTCAAACCTTTATGCTAATAACCATGTTCATGTTGGCAATGACAGCACTTGCTAGCCCAGCAGATAATATTGGTCTTAGACATTTTCTGACAGGAAAATTCTGTTTTCCTTTACACTGTTTAACATCATAGGACTGTATTCATAGGAAAAGTTCACATATTTAAAAAAATAAAGCTATTGTCCATGTTTATTGACTTTTGATGTACTTTTGGTAAATATTTTGGTGAAAATGTACAATAGCTACCAGGCCTGAAAGGCAGTAGGCCTATTAGGCCTACATACATTTACAATGTGATCATCAGGCCTTGCAATCGCATTGATCGAAAGACACGCAGAATTTAAGCTTTTCATATGCTCTCACGCCACACCTCCATTTTGTGCAGTTGAACTCTAAAGTACAGTTTCTATTAAGCTAAGGAATACAGTGACACTTGATGTACTTTTGGCCAATGAAAGATACAATTAGTTCAGTAGATTGGTAGTGTCTTTTCAAATGAATTTTGAGTCAGTATACTAGAACGCATGAAAAGCAGCGGTTATGTTATAACGATTTGTGAATGGAGACATCCAATGAAGACACCCAGTTTGGTTAGTTATTGCATAATGCACCATATTATTTTCATTAAAATATGTCCCATTTCCAGATTTTGTAATAATCACCGCATTATGTTATAATTAATAACAAGATGCAGGAGTTATTAAATAATTTGTCCTCAAGACAGTTAACCTGAATTGCTACTTCATGTCGCTTTCGATGAATTTTATTTATAATTTTAAATTGAAAAAAAATCTCTGACCATATGTTTATTGATAAATTATGTTTGGATTTATACTATATGATTTCTATTCACATTCCAACTGGTGTAAGTTCTTCTAAACGTACCTTCTTTTTATTAAAAATATATTTCTATTTGTTTTACTTGCGGACCACCTACTGAAAACCACTAAAGTATTGACTAACAGGATTTACTCTTGAGTGATATTCTCGTGTTCACATAAATAATGACGTGGTTTCTTTCACCAATCTAAATGTAATCCAAATCATTGACGTCATGTTTACCCCGGTGGGACGGCTCCTCTGGCAGTGCCCATGGAAATGCGCTGAGTGCCCGGCCGGTTCAGGTTGTTCTGCCCGTTGAGGATGGCATGGTGGCCGTGGGAGTGTGCGTGGACATGGGAGAGGCCGTGCGCGGCCGGAACGGAAGGCAGTGCTGGGGAACAGGAGAAGTTGGCGCTGAACAGGGGCGACTGCACCTGTTCAGCTTTGGCTTGACCTCCTCCTGCGCTGATGTTGTTATGTTGTATGTTGCTGGTGGTTCCAGCGAAGGTGTTACTCTGCCGCACCGCGGTGAGTGTGCCTGCGGCCCCGGGAGCCCCCGTGGCCCCTCCGTACAGCTTACGGCGCTGGGAGGCCAGGATGGCGTTGGAGGCGGCCCGCGTGCTGTTGACCAGGATGCACTGCTGGCAGGAGCAGGGCTGGCCGGAGCTGGCACCCACGGGCCACGACTGGGACTTGGGGATGGAGCCCATGATAAGGGGGTAGGCCAGGTCCATCCGTCGGCGCAGCCGCCGCTTCCTCTGGCTCTGCCGGTTGGTCTGGGCCATGCTGTTGAAGTCAATGAGGTAGCAGAAACCCAGAGAGGTCAGGTCCAGCCAGGGATGCTGCTTCTCATAGGCATTCTGGATGGTCACACAGATCTCCATGTCATACGGCGTCCAGGAGCCACTGTCGTTCTCCCACTCCCACACCACGCCCTTCCCTGGGGCGGACGATGGCTCGTAGAAGTTCCTGTGGACCGGCCTCATGGTGCCTGGAGGGGAGAGAGGGCAGGTTAGAGGAGAACACCGCAACTCCATCCAGGAAAGCTCGCTGCATTCCGTATTAAAACACATTGAAACATCTGTGAGTTTAGTCATATAATTCACTGAATAAATAAGCAAAACATCGGTCGAAATAACAAGCAACTCAGATTTAAATAGGCAAAATGCTAGCCAATATTTGGTGCAGGTCCCTGTGTTGCTGATGGGGGAGGTTGAGGTGGAGGTCTGCCCACCCCCACTGTTGGGCGTCGACTTTATAACACCATTCCTACGGTCACATGGGAAATCAGAAGACCTTTCCCATCCATCTCCAGCTAGAAAGGGCATCGAGGACCACCAATACCCTTCCCCCCATTTAATTTAACACCTAAACGCACCCTCCCTTTTGGAGAGCATCAAAACTGAGGGTGATAATGGAAGAAAGGGATTGTGGGGGCGAAGGGGGGGCTGATATACAGACCAACACCAATGGCTCTAGAGAATGAACAACATCAGAGGAGGCAGCCGCGCTGACCTTGATATCCTGCCGCTACAAACTGTAGTAAAAGACCTGTCTTGATGGCTGATTTCATCTAGAAGGCTGCCGAGCACCTCTACAAACACACACACAGAGATAGCTTCTTCACTCACTTTTACAACCTCAGGAGCCCTATTGATAGACCTTTTGATTTCATTCGCACCCTTTCGTCGCTCTTTTCATCTGGGGATGAAACCCAGTCACTCATAGCCTTCAGCTCGACCAGCCTCCCTTACTGCATCACCTGTTCACTGTTGCCCTGCCGACCACCAATCCTTCATCCAGCATGTTGATTTAGTACCTGGAGCCAAAGTGATGAACTGCAGCAGAGGACGGCTCCTCTACAGAAAAAGGCTTTTATCACTTAGTGTTCAGTCCGGTGGGATACATTAACATTAAACAGACTAACACTCTCTCCCTCTGTAAGGGTGTGTATAAGTGCTTGTGTGTGTGTGCTTGTGTGTTCTCGGGACTCAGACGTAATCAGTGGATGTGCTGTAGCACTAAACACTTGCTACATGCTGGGCAGTAATTTAGCTTCACCAACACATGATTAATCTAGAAATGGTTCCCCCAATGGAGAGCAGATTGTAGACTGTAAATCACATTTCCTTGATTATTACAGCTAATTACCATCAACAGAATATGATGTATAGCCATGACACTGCCATGAGGAAAACCCCAGTGTAATAGGTCATCTTTAGAATATATTACCTATCCTTTGCCAGACCATAAATCAAATACATCACATGCAAACCCCGGGATATAAACTGTCAAAAGAAGACGAATGGGAATGTCCAACAGCCAACGCAATTAATGGACTGGATGTGGTCTATAGCTTGTATTTCTATGCTGGAGGCATTGACAGGGGCAATTTAGGGCGTTCAAGAGAGTGTGAATTTTGGGCTAGTGGACGAGTCCCACAGAACCAACACAGGATGCTCCACCCACATACAGCACAAATAACCTCATATAGTCATCCATCAGTCTGCACACATTTATGGTTGTATATATAATGGCTACAGCCCAAAGAGTGAGGTTGAGTTGTTGATGCTGTCCGTGTGACCCGGCTGCCCCTTTTGCTTTTCCCGACAGGAAACGGAGAGAGAGTGGTCACTTCCCGTATGACCCTATGTGCCTTTGGCAGCAGTCAATGCCTTCCTTCTGCATCGCTCCTCCTACTCTTCCTTGTGCTGTCTCCCCTCTGGCCCATCCCGTCCTCCTGCCTCCTCCTCATGACATCCTCCAGCGGTCCCACTGGGTGAGAAGCTGTGACCTGTGTGAGGCCCTGTCACGGGACTAACCCCAGTTCACATATGGAGTGGGAGAATCACACTTAAAAGACACTGGTTATGGAAAACTGTGTGGCTTCCTGACTATCTGTTCCCTCCCTGACAGTATATCATTCATTCTGTCTAATTCCCACCCTCTGTCTTTACTCAGGGTTAGTGCAATCTGAGATAGTTGGGACATTACTAACCAAATATTAACCTTAACTCCTACCCCTAACCTAAACGTAACCATATCCCTCACTATGCCCTAACTGTAAAGGGCATGGTTTTATGTTTCAAATAAAACATTCTGGTGAAAAATAGTTAAGTAGACAGTTAGTGCTGTTGGAATGAGCAATGACACCATGTTGTGAATTCCCACTGTTGTATCAAAATGCTTCTCATTGGGCAGCTACGGATTTTTTGTTGTGCAGTTGTACTACAGAGTAACATCACCGGTGGTACCTCTCTGAACCTGAAGTACGTTATGGTCAGGGACCATGTCTGAGACCTCTACACCTGGCAATGTCAAAGGTAGGTCTTAAAAACTGGTGATGTCCCCAGCCTATTCTCTATACCACCTCGTGACAGGTATAAAGAAACGCCTGTTAGGCGTTACCGCAATCTAAAGGACCCACATCCAGATCCTTAAGAAACCCGACTGTCCCGACTGGGATTCGCTGATTGCCTAGGGGGATCCTGCAACAGCACCTTAAATGGAATGTTCTAGGCTGTCAGCGAAGTGCACCGTTAATGCAGCAACGGCTCCGGTCAAACCGGACAGCATTGAAAACCACGGAAAAATTCAGACTTTGTTGTCAGAGAACGGCGGATCTAGGTTTCATTGTCATGGATTTTCCCCCGAGAGGTTTGTCCACAGCAGTGTGTTCCCAGTACCCGCGTCCTCTCCGCACAGAGTGAGAGCGGGGTGGACGCCCCCCAGTCCCCTCTTCCACTTTCCCATATCCCGCTGACGCCAGCCTTCCCTTTCCCCTCATGTCACTCCCGGCAAGTCGTGCAACGCCCTCCGACCACAGCTTCACAGTTACCAACCTGTCACTCACTGGCCACCACTCTGGCCTTAGAAAACACCTTAATGAAATGGACGGAGGTTTTGCTCCAGTCAATTACGGTCCACATTACTCAGCACTCCCGCTTCCTCTAGTGCTGCGGCAGGCAAGCCGATGAGAAGCCCATGCGTGGTTAAGCTACAGGCCAATTATGTATCCTAATAATCGACAGTCATTTCCACGTCCCTATGGAACACGTGAGCTTATTAAAACAGCAACTGAATTTCCTTTGATCAAAGAACTAGAAAGGCCAGTAACAGGTGCACCGTGGGATCTTTCTTACTATGTCAGAACAAAATCCACTATACTGCTGTACATTTCCTAAATCATGGTTTGGCATTTACAAGCTTTTCCTTTGACTGCTGTGGGATATATAGCCACTTAGTACAGTTCATCAACCTAATTTCTAACAAAAGGTTTATTATGTGGTATATCAGTTCGGACTTAAAAGCCTTCATTCTGTGTTAATTCTCTTGTACACATACTCTGTGTGAACGTTGGATATCAGTGAATGCAGAGAAACAACAATAAATGTTCCATTAAACACAATAAAAAAATTGAGGTATGTCTGATGTTTTACATAATCCCTGGGGCGACTTCAAAACAAATGTTACTTTAATCTCCTGAAAAAGGCCTTCAAAAACAATTAACCCAATACAGTTATGACAGAACACACTGAACCAGCTCTTAGAAAACATTGAACCAGCTCTTAGAGAACACACAACCAGCTCTTAGAGAACACACAACCAGCTCTTAGAGAACACACAACCAGCTCTTAGAGAACACACACAACCAGCTCTCAGAAAACACACAGAAAAAGCTCAAAAAGAACACAAAGGGCCAACTATTTCAGGACACACTGAAACAGCTTTCAGAGAACATTAAGTAGCAAGAGGATGTGCAAAACACAATCCTTCTTGTGAAATAAAACATGTAAAAGACGTGTGATGAATGTGTCAGCTAGTTACCTTGCCTGACATTGTAAGTAGTGATGATGACAAAGTGACATAGTGTAGCACAGTTGGTGGAGCATGGCACTCACAATGCCTCAGTTATGTATGTACTCACCACTTCAAGTCACTCTGGATAACAGAGACGGCTGAATTACTTCAATGAAAATGGTATCAGTAGCTGACGTTAAATGAAAAAAACAACTTCCGCTGCACATATTTAGACAGATAAATATTTCACAGAAAAAAATACTTTAAAACCATTCATGCAATTGAGGAATACAGAAATGCAAATTCCGTATGTTAGTTATCAACCCCCGCTCCATACAATCCTTTCAATCTTTACCGTTATCACCTATAATTACTAAAATTATGAAGGAAGGAGGACGTTGGCTCTCAAATATGGATATCAACACACAACTGATGATTAACTGACAACATCTGGGTAAAAACTAAAACTCTTATTGATGGAATTATGTCCTCTAGAGAGATGAGTCAAAGGAGGAGTTGTTTGGCTGCAATGCCAAAACAAAACACTGCCTTAGAATAGAAGAACCTCAAACCAACCCTAAATCATGGAGGTGGTGGCATTATGGTTTGGGGCTGCTTTGCTGCGTCAGGGCCAGGCCAAACTGAGTACACAATAAATTCTATATAGCACCAGAAAATTCCTGCGATGACTGTGTGTCTATCTGTCAAAATGCTGAAGTTGAACCAAACACCAAACTTGAAACAGGAAAATGATTTCAAGCACACAGGCAAAGCTGAATCAGCTTTGTCTCAAAATTAAGAAATGAAGGGTTATGGACTGGCTGATTCAAGGCCATCTCAATCCAATCGAAATGTTGTCGGGTGACCTGAAGCGGGGCACGCATACAAAAAAGCTCTGGAATATGACTCAGTTGAAGCAATATTGATAAGAAAAGGGGGCAACAATTCTTCCCAGCTGAGGTAACAGACTGACTATTGAAATAAATGTTAATTCAGACAAAGCAGACAGCATCAGCAATTGAAGCTAGTGATGTACCTTTACCAGCACTACAGAACTGCATTTCGGTTGATTTGAATTGCATAATGGTTTCAAAGTAAAAAACAGATAACATGTGACTCGTTGAGTTAGGTTACCTTTCCCAGTGAATGTGGTTGGAATTTTGCTAAATAACCATGTGTAACATAAAAGTGGTGTTTTTTTCAGGTGGTGTACTTACAACTCCTCAATACCCTATCACACCCATGTTTCCTCCCAACTAAATTACCCACTTCCTTGCGACAAAGCAAATGTTTATACTGCTCAGCCACCGTACGTTATTTTGAAGTTTCAAATAAAAATGCAGAGCTCAGTTCAAAAACCTCTAGTCTCTAGAGTAGAAGAAGCCTCCTATTTGCAGCTGACGCGGTGGCAGAACAAAGGAAGTCAAGGTACAGGTGGTTGGGAGGAGGCTGGCGGGGGAAGGTTGCTGATGTGCGGAGAGCTACTCTGCCAGAGAGGATGTCTCACTCTCTCCTACCTAGGCAAGCTTGAGAACACTGCAGCAGAACTGCCCTCACTGACTTAGTCCTGCTCAGTTCTCCTCAGTCCGCCTGCCAAACAATCTGTGGAGGAAGCAGCTGAGCACCCCACCCCCCAGCCTCCTGCTTTTGAGTGCTGGCCAGTTACAATACACCCCCCCAAAAAAAATATATATAAATAAGAATTTCAGTTAGTCTTGTGGTTACTGCCAGATGTTGTACTGCAGCAATGCAACAGACTCTGACAAAATCTTGGCTTTGTGTGTGTGTTTGTGTGTGTGTGTGTGTGTGTGTGTGCGTGCGGACTGTCGTGTCATGGTGCTTTAGCTCTGCCGTGAATACTCTCTCGTTTCTGTCACCCGTTGGCCACTGCCCTCTGTGGGTGTGTCACAACCTGTCGGTTCCACTTCACACGGTAACGAGGACTCCGCCCCCTCATCAGGCACCGGGTTTAGCATTGGCCGGTCTCATTAGCACATCTCTGGGTTGTAACGGGACACAGACCCCCTCAGAGCCGTGGGCCCGCGGCGCCACAGATAGCCAGTCTCTCAATAAGACTGTCCAGGGCTGCCGCAGAGGATACAGTAGGCAGCTGATTGTCAGCAGAACAGGCGCTCTGTGCTACTGTACTCTGTTAGGTGCGGCTGGGAGGTGAGTGGGAGGTGAACGGTGGTAGGCCTGAGGCGTGAGTGCAGGTGTCTGTCTAACTGAGCCATCTGGAGTGCAGTGCCGGAGCTCAGAGGACTGTATCTCTGACAGGCGACCTTGCAGGTGGGCAGACGAGATCTCTTTCACACTGCACTCGGAGAATGACAAGCGCACGCTAAACACCCCTCCCCCCACTAAACCCTGCCTGTCTCAACCAGTATTCATTCACGTGACAAGAGGATATTTACTATTAGCCAACAGCTAGTTAAAATGTGTGTAAGGTAGTAAACATTTTTAGCTAGCACAGCAGAAATCTAACTGAGAGGAGTACTAGTCAGTGGTTGGGCGATCAGTACAATTTCAGCCTGAGGAGGAGATACACAAGGCCCTGAAAATGGCAACACAAAAAACAACAAACAACAACAACAAAATGCTAATACTGTTGTGTTTATGACCTACAAATGACAAGGTAATCTGAATGCAGTACAATTTCTTCAATTTGACACAAAAATATCACTGGAGCAGGTTACACTGCCAGAACAAGCTCAACCTTGACTCCTGAGAATTAGAGAACGAGCTTGTTAAGGATGGTACAGTGTGCTGGTTAAGACGGGTTTCCTATCTGTGGATTTGATGTAGGAAGTCGACAGTACAAACGTCCAAAGGGGTTCATCAAAGGGTGAATCAGTGCAACAGCGTAGGCTGGGTCAGGGCCTTTAGAGAAACTAATTCTGCCAATCCATAACTGCCAATAAGCTGCTCTAGGACTTCCCAAGTCAACCTTCCCTTGGGAGAATATGCGTGGCTGTACAGCATCCATCAGAAAAATGAAATATGAATTACTGGTGCTTTGGGAGATTCCAGAGTACAGGATAATTGTCTTTTATTTGAGTTATAGCCTTTAGCTACACTGGTGTACACAGTAAGTATTGTATTTTTAGTTCATTAAAATAACTTGGTCATTATAAATTGCTAGTATACTCTTAGAATCTGGAGGTGCTTACTGTACATTTCCCCCTTTTAATTAAACAGATGAAAATGAATGTTGTAATATTCCATCCAACAGATTGAGCGGCAATGTGTGATCATTGCTCTGCTTCAGGTCGATCGTCGGCTCAGGCATCCATATTACTGGGAAATCATCTGTGGTAAAATCCCACAGATATTTTTAACATAAAATACATCACTTGGGTGGGTCTACTGCTCCCTTTCACATTGACAAGTATTGAAGGATCGGACTGCTCGCCTGATGAAAATTCACCTTGAGACAGTAGTAACAAACCCTCTGAGATTGTGTTTATGTCATCATTAATGACACGCCTGGAAAGAGAAGCCGCTCAGATTTAAGGGAACGCCGCCAAGAAAACCTGGCCAATATTATTCACCTCACACGCTGCGGCAAGATGGTTCTCCTGCTGACCAGTCACAAGACTTGGAGTGAGACCAAAACTGTGATTTAGAAGCACTTACAGGTGAAAGTGAGAAACTTGGAAAGAACCACAGAAAGTAAGACAGTGAGAGAGAATGAGGGAGAGAGAGAAAAGAGCATTAGAGAGGGAGAGGAAATGAGAGAGAGATTCACATTGGTATTCTGCAGAGGGGCAACCAGGCTGTAAACAATCAAAATAAGTGATTGTAGTGGGTGGGAGGGAGAAAGGAGGCTGTGACTGTAATCCTGTGGGTGAGAGGGAGAAAGGAGTCTGTGACTAATCCTGTGGGTGGGAGGGAGAAAGGAGGCTGTGATTGTAATCCTGATGGTGAGAGGGAGAAAAGAGGCTGTGATTGTAATCCTGTGGGTGAGAGGGAGAAAGGAGGCTGTGATTGTAATCCTGTTGGTGAGAGGGAGAAAGGAGGTTGTGATTGTAATCCTGTGGGTGAGAGGGAGAAAGGAGGTTGTGATTGTAATCCTGTGGGTGAGAGGGAGAAAGGAGGCTGTGATTGTAATCCTGTGGGTGGGAGGGAGAAAGGAGGCTGTGATTGTAATCCTGTGGGTGAGAGGGAGAAAGGAGGTTGTGA
>JACXGJ010002912.1:0-59371 GCA_016801105.1 Esox niger
CAACCAAAATAAACCACACCCATGTGCTCAAAACAGTAAACTTAAATAGGTTCCCCAATTGGAGGCAATACACAACACCTGCCTCCAATTGGGGAGACCCAAGTGCATAGAGGTGGCTAGAGCCACCTCTATTGGCCACGTCCTGACTATGGCCCCAGCCAGCACAAAGATGGCTAGGGGCATAGCCAGGACGTGACATTTACTTCCCCTTACTTGTACAAGATTGAATTTATTACTACACATATGTCAACCTGCTATCCCCCTAGCAAGGATTTCAAGATGAATAACCAAGGTTTCTCACTTATATAAGAGTGGCCTATATTAGGTTGTAGTACACATGAAACACTTAATATTCAGTCTAGTAAGCTCTTCCCATCACAACAGGGAAGGTTTAGTACCTTCTGTGGAGTCTCTGGACTAAGATCAAGAACACATCTTTCAGTGTCAACGTCTTGCGTGTCCTCACGACAGGTTTCCATTGCCTAAAAAGCGACATTTCTATGTCTTCTTTTGTTCCAGATGTGTTCATCTAGATACTCATGCTGATTTAACTGACTTATTCTTTTAGAGTGGTTTGATTCACCATTCAATCCATACATCCGGATCACGGCACCATCCGTCAGATTCCGTCCATTTGAGATCCATGAACAAATTTAATGCAACCCGAAGTCAGGGGAGAGCCATCTTTATTCAGCATGAGACAACGATGTTAACCTTCTGTAGTTCTTTCCTGTGTCTGTCCAATGAATACAAAGTGAACACAGAATTGTATGCCAATACACATGGGTGGTGGTCAATGGTCATAACCAGCCATTACACAGTCAAATACCCTCCTATAAGAAAGGTGTATCCTACAAAAAAAAACCTTGTATGGTATGTTCCAACCTATGGTCATTGCCCCTATCCATAGAACCTGTGACAGTCACATGTGCAACTCCTAGCCGGAGGTATGGACAGGATATAATTATGCAAACAGGAACAACCCAATTTTTCATGTAACTTTTTATAAGAACCAATTTGATTCACTTTGAACTCTAAGCTCAAGTCTTTAAATCATAATAAATTATCATAGGTTTAAATTCTATCATATCCAAGGCTTGAAGGAGAGTAGGGAAGAGTTTGAGCCTGTAACATCATGTGCTAATAGACTATCAATATGCTGCAATAAACATTGAATACTCTCTCCCTTGAAAACCAAGTACGCAAGTTATTATTACTATCACTATACGACATGGCTGATTTCCAACAAAGTTATAAAAAGTGCTCCCAGATCTCCACAGTAACTCAACATTAATGTGGATATTTTAAAACATTTATAAAAAAGATGACTAAACTAAAAACAGAAATGACAACATAATTAAGCCCTCTAACCCAGGGCAGTGTGTGGAGGGATTGGCTCAAGCACTCCCCCCTGTGCTGCTCTTTGAACCCAGGGTGAAACTATTTTTGTCAGACAACCTTTTTAGAACTGAGACAAGTATCTAAATGGTCCTTTAAAACACAAAAATCATCTCAGTGACCTGGCTCCCAGGTGTCTTTTATACAGGTAACGAGCGGAGATTAGGAGCACACTCTTAAAGGGAGTACTCCTAATCTCAGTTTGTTACATGTATAAAAGACACCTTTGCAGAGATTCAATCAATCAATCAGATTCCAAAATCTCCACCATGGCCAAGACCCAAGAGCTGTCCACGAATGTCAGGGACAAGCTTGTAGACCTATACATGTTGGGATGGGCTACGAACTATGTTTGGCGAGGGGTCAACAAGTTGGACCACTATCAGGATTAGAGCCTTCAGCCGCACTGCACCTCGCCTCTGGAATTCCCTTCCACCAAAGATCAGTAACATCAAATGCTTTCCATTTTCAAAACCTGCCTCAAAACACATCTTTTATCACTGACATACATAATTACTATTCATCTGTTTTAGCAATGTTTTGTTTGATAGCATTATTATTATTATTATTTGTCTTGTATGGTGACCTTGAGTGTTTAGAAAGATATCTATAAATTAAATGTATTATTACAACCATAAGCGCTATGTTTGGAGAGGGGTCAACAAGCCCTATGGTGAAAAGAATACCATCCCTACTGTGAAGCATGGTGGTGGCTCATAGATGTGTTGGGGGTTTTGAGCTCTAAAGGCATGGAGAATCTTGTGAAAATTTATGGCAAAACGAATACAGCATGAATGCACGTTATACTGGCATACAATTTACATTCTTCTGCACGAAAGCTGCGCATGGGATGCTCTTTGACTTTCCAGCAAAACAATAACCCTAAGCACAAGGCCAAGTTGACCCTTCAGTGGTTACAGCAGAAAAAGCTATATCATCTGCAAGAATTTGGGGCCTCATAGACGATTATTACTAAAGGCTGCATGCTGTCATTGACGCTAAAGCAGGCAATACACAGTATTAAGAACTAAGGGTTGCAGGGGTCAGTTAATGGTAATGTTTTGTTTCATGATTGTGTTATAACCTCCAGTTGAATATGAATCTCATAAGTAATAAAAGACATGTGTTTTGCCTGCTCACTCATGTTTTCTTTACAAATGGTACATATACAGTGGTCTGCAAAAGTTTGGGCAACCTTGTTAATGTCCATGATTTTCCTTCATAAATCGTTGGTTCTTAGGATTAAAAAAATCTATTAAATATATCATATAGGAGACAAACACAGTGATATTTGAGAAGTGAAACGAAGTTTATACCATTTACAGGAAGTGTGCAATGATTGTTCGAACAAAATTAGGCATGTGCATAAATTTGGGCACTACAATCAAAAAAATAACTCAATATTTTGTAGATCCCCCTTTTGCCGAAATAACAGCTTCTAAACGCTTCCTATAGCTTCCTATGAGGGTCTGGATTCTGGTTGGACCATTCCTCTCTACAAAACACCTCTAATTCATTCAGGTTTGATGGTTTCCGAGCATGGACTGCTCTCTTTAAGTCACACCACAGATTTTCAATAATATTCAGGTCTGGGGACTGAGATGGCCATTCCAGAACGTTGTACTTGTTCCTCTGCATGAATGCCTTAGTAGATTTTGAGCAGTGTTTAGGGTCATTGTCCTGTTGAAAGAATCAGGAATCAGCTTCAGCCTTGTCACTGATTCCTGGACATTGAACACCACTGTATGTTCCTTCTGGAAACCGGGGCATGAGACCTGTCTCGGCCACTTCTCTTCAAAGTCACATGGCTACTTTGCCATTGTGAATATTAATCAAATAATATAATGTAAATGTGGTCAAAATTAGGATCGCCTTAAAAAAAGGTAATGTAATCAAATTTAACAGCAACCCATAAACAAGAGTTGTATCATATAGGTATGTATAAGCAATGGGTTGTGTTGGCTTCCCACAAAATTGGCTCTGTAAACTGACAATGGAGAGACCACCTGTCACAATTTATTGACTTCTTGGAGAAAACACTCAATCTAACACCATTCTGTAGTCGTGTGTCTTGTGTATGTGACTGCATGTGAGAGAGACAATGTGTTTGCGCTTGTGTGTGACAGCAGACAGCAACATCCCTGTCACTTCAAACTGATGCCTAAAGCCCCTTAAAACCCTTTAGAGAATGGATGATGCTGACAATGTGTTGACAGGGTCAGACTGTGGTCAGATTGTGAAGACCTGACACTTCTGACAACAATTGAGCATCAGACCTCCTGAAAGCCATAGGCATCTAATGATTAGAAATATATGTGTGTGTGCTTTGCATGCGCCATTAAATTGATCATAAAATTGGGCAGTCGGTTTCGTGTAGTCCATAGAAGCCTTTAGACTAGCGATTATACGAAACAGGAGACCTCTCTGTATTCTCAAAACTCATAAGGTCTTGAAAAGAAAACCATTGCATTGGCAATGGAATAAAAGAACAAGCAAAGGATGTGCATGACCATTTTCTCTGTAAATACACAGTATTTAATTTTTTCAATTGTTTAAAGTGTATGATGTTTATTTGTTGTAGCATGCTATGTCACCATTCATAAGCATATTACACTCATATGTATAAATAAATTCAATAAGTCTACCAAATTGCTGGTAGTTTACATTATATTATTGCCACACTTGCCATATGCAGTGGGGTAAAAAGTATTTAGTCAGCCACCAATTGTGCAAGTTCTCCCACTTAAAAAGATGAGAGAGGCCTGTAATTTTCATCATAGGTACACTTCAACTATGAGAGACAAAATGAGAAAAAAAATCCAGAGAATCACATTGTTGGATCTTTAATGAATTTATTGGTAAATTCCTCGATAAAATAAGTATTTAGTCACCTATAAACAAGCAAGATTTCTGGCTCTCACAGACTCCTCTGTGAGGCTCCTCTGTCCTCCACTCGTTACCTGTATTAATGGCACCTGTTTGAACTTGTTTTCAGTATAAAAGACACCTGTCCACAGCCTCAAACAGTCACACTCCAAACTCCACTATGGCCAATACCAAAGAGCTGTCAAAGGACACCAAAACAAAATTGTAGACCTGCACCAGGCTGGGAAGACTGAATCTGCAATAGGTAAGCAGCTTGGTATGAAAAAATCTACTGTGGGAGCAATTATAAGAAAATGGAAGACATACAAGACCACTGATAATCGCCCTCGATCCAGGGCTCCACGCAAGATCTCACCCCGTGGGGTGATCACAAAAAGCCCCAATAGCCCAGAACCACACGGGGGGACCTAGTGAATTACCTGCAGAGAGCTGGGACCAAAGTAACAAAGGCTACCATCAGTAACACACTACGCCGCCACAGACTCAAATCCTGCAGTGCCGGACGTGCCCCCTTGCTTAAGCAAGTACAGGTCCAGGCCCAACTGAGGTTTGCTAGATGCTCATTTGGATGATCCAGAAGAGGATTGGGAGAATGTCATATGATCAGATTAAACCAAAATAGAACTTTTTGGTAAAAACCCAACTTGTCGTGTTTGGAGGAGAAAGAATGCTGAGTTGCATCCAAACAACACCATATGTACTGTGAAGCATGGGGGTGGAAACATCATGCTTTGGGGCTGTTTTTCTGCAAAGGGACCAGGACGACTGATCCGTGTAAAGGAAAGAATGAATGGGGCCATGTATCATGAGATTTTGAGTAAAAACCTCCATCCATCAGCAAGGGCATTGAAGATGAAACGTGGCTGGGTCTTTCAGCATGACAATGATCCCAAACACACTGCCCTGGCAACGAAGGAATGGCTTCGTAAGAAGCATTTCAAGGTCCTGGAGTGGCCTAGCCAGTCACCAGATCTCAACCCCATAGCCCCAAAACATCACTGCTCTAGAGGAGATCTGCATGGAGGAATGGGCCAAAATACCAGCAACAGTGTGTGAAAACCTTGTGAAGACTTACAGAAAACTTTTGACTTCTGTCATTGCCAACAAAGGGTATATAACAAAGTATTGAGATGAACTTTTGTTATCGACCAAATACTTATTTTCCACCATAATTTACCAATAAATTCATAAAAAATCCTACAATGTGATTTTCTGGATTTTTCTTCTCATTTTGTCTCTGATAGTTGAAGTGTGCCTATGATGAAAATTACAGGCGTCTCTCATCTTTTCAGGTCTCTCATCTTTTTAAGAATTTCGTTGTGCAGGATGACGCTGTGTTGTTCTGTGCATTTGACAAATAAACTTAAATTGCGTCAATTGAAATTAGTTGTATGGTGAAAAAATTTGAACTGGAATTAGTTGCATGGCAATCTTGGTTTTATAGTGGAACTGGTTATATATAGGAACTGGTTGTAAAATGTTATGTGCTGCAATTGGTTTTATAATTTCATTGGTTGTTGGATATGTACTGATACTGTTGGATTATATTTTCGTTTTCATGGTTCTGAAATCTAATAGAGCTGTTCTCAATCTTTGCAACAATCACTTATTCACTGATCAAATCACACATAAAATCACGTCCTCAGTTTCAGCACTGCTTTTACCCAGTCCTGATTGGTCCAAGAAATCAATGAAATGACTGCTTCTCATTGATGTACATTATCCTACGTTGGCCAAAAGACTTGCTTGCGAACCAAGAAGACAGCCTAAATATGAGATTGAGGCTAGTCAAGCAGACCTTATTAGATTGCTGGGATGTATTTAAGAGTATTACATGCAACGTTCCTCTTGTACTGGAAAAAGTGAGCTTTTATAGAGCCCTACTGTTTCAAAATTTTCAATTTTACACCTAATCTGTGATTAGAACTCCTTCCCTGCCTCAGCCTTTAAAATGCATTATATACTCAATGATGCAGATGTATTAAAAATACATGCCTCAACACCACAAAAGAGCATCTGAATTTAAATATACAATTACACAGAATAATTATCTCTTGCTATTTTTGGTTCTACAGAGTCAAATTCCAATCCAAACTTTTACCAAACATATTAGTCTGGGAGAATCTGAAATTATTAAAGTATTTAATTCAGTTCAGTGGTAGTGGTTAGCTTTCTCTCCCATGGGCAGGAACCTTAGCCGCGGAAGTGTTGCTACCTGATTTTTGTTGTGCCAATTTCTTAACTAATGTGCATTGGAGACATGTTTGCTTATCTATTGTCTGGTATGTAAGTCTTGTCTTTAGTTGTGACACATCTTTATAATGTCACAGGATCACTAGGTAATCTGCTCAACTGGCTAAACCAACAAGGGTATCTGTCCATTGTTACTTAGGAAGTTGGTTGTTGGGGGAAGGTAGGGGCAATTGGCCCTTTAGGTTAACACAACAGTAAACATTATGGCAGGAAGGATAAGGTGGAGGACAACCCTCCCTTTGAGTAAAATCTGTGCGACCTAAGATTGATGAGTAGCATCTTACTACACTCATTTTAACTGTAATAAATACTGACTGTTCTTGTATTTTCCTTTAGCGGCTCCTCGAATGATTAAGCGTCTGACACTGGCTGCGGCTCCTGGGCAGCAGGGGGCGCTGGCTGGGGCTCCCAGGCAGCATGGAGTTCCCGGAAGCGCTCCCACTCCCTGATGGCCATCTCCAAGACAGCCTCCACGCTCCCGTATAGCACCCCCCCCCCCAAAAAATATTGGGGTTGCTTATTGGCTCGTTTGCGCCTTCTTCTTTTACCCCTTCGGGGTTTCTGCTGCGCCGGCAAGGAGAATAGTGGGTACTGGTAGGGGAATTCCGAGTCCCAGTCCCCGTCAGCCCACAACATCATCTGTCACGTGATGATGTTGTGGGGATTAACGGACCAGGTGCAGGCAGGGGTAGTGGTCAGTGCATTCTTTATTTTAAATAAACACAAAAGCAACAGAACAGAAAAACACAGAGAAGTGATTTTCTAATGGGTTAGGGCTTGTTTAATAACACAATGTCAAAAAAGTCCAGCTATTCTAGTAGCATAACATTCCAGTTGCAAGTTTGAATAATATCCCAGAAGAACAGGGTTTCCCGGTTTCCCACTGCTCACAAACTGACCCCGAACTTCTTCATTGTCTTGTCTCCAATTGTCACTCACAACAGGTCCCAGTTAAGTCATCAGTTTGTTTTTAAATGTTTCTTCTCTGCTCCCCTCACTTGTCGGTCATTGTTGCTTGTCTCTGTATGTTGTTGTAGCTTGTATGACTTGTAACGGGTGAGTGCTTGTCAGAAGAGTGCGCCTTCTTCTTTTACCCTTTCGGGGTTTCTGCTGCGCCGGCAAGGAGAATAGTGGGTACTGGTAGGGGAATTCCGAGTCCGAGTCCCCGTCAGCCCAGGTGGGCAGTGGGTGACGGTAGGGGTATTCCTCCGGGGTGTCACTGTCCGGCCAACAGAGGAGTTCCCCTACCTTCCAACTCTGCCTCGCACTTACATGGTCCTTTTGTAGGTCAGTCATTCTGTCACGTGATGATGTTGTGGGGATTAACGGACCAGGTGCAGGCAGGGGTAGTGGTCAGTGCATTCTTTATTTTAAATAAACACAAAAGCAACAGAACAGAAAAACACAGAGCACTGATGATGAAAAGTATAAAGTAAATGGTAAACACAAAACAGAACTCTCCACACCGTCAGGACACCCAGTAACATAGAACAATGACTGACGAATGAGGGGAGCCGAGGAGAAACATTTAAACACATACTAATGACCTAATTGGGACCTGGTGTGAGAGACAATTGGAGACAAGACAAATGAAGGGGACCGGGATGAGTTCATGGCAAGTTGAAAGATGGAGAAAGCGAGAGATGGCGGAGCAGTCCGTCACCTCACCGTCACAGACAGAAAGAGTGAGAGCACCGCAAGCTGACAGCACAGAGCCTGTACTCTGTTTTGTTTTGCTGATTTGTTCTTCCTAATGGGTAATTATTTTCCATCTTGTTCTATGAGCTCAGGAAGTTTTCCTTGACACCAGCAGTTTAGGATGAAACACAGGAAAGGAATATTTTATAGAGTGAAGTCGCATTTCAACAGCCATTGATCACAATTGAGGCGCATGAACATGAAACCGCCACCACATTTACACACACATATACACACATTGATTACTATCCTTACCCATTTCTGTTTCACAAGACAGTGTCTTTATGGGATTTAACTTTGCTTCTGGAAGCTTCATCAGTACCCACTCACTGAAAGTGGCCACTGGTTGGTATAATTAGCAGCTACAACCTTTGTCATTTTCTATCCCTCTGCTTTAGGACTCTTGCAAGGCATGTATGTACTTGCAAATAGAGGGCCGAGGGTGAAGTTGAGTTAGGGTAGGGTCCAGCGTTACTGGACACAGACAACATTAATGTTAACTCATGTTTAATAGAAGTAATTACATAACTGACATCATTTAAAGGGACTCTGATTAATCACAAATAAAGTTCAGCTGTTCTATTTTCCTGACATTTTCTTAGTTGCATCCATGGTCCGCAGAGAACTTCCAAAGCATCAGAGGGATCTCGTTGTTGAAAGATATCATTCAGGAGAAGGGTGCAAAATAATTTCCGAAAGCATTGGATTTACCATGGAACACAGTGAAGACAGTCATCACGTAGAGAAAATATGGCACAACAGAGACACTACCAAGAACTGGACATCCCTCCAAAATTGATGAGTAGACTAGAAGAAAACTGGTCAAGGAGCCTTCCAAAAGGCCTACATACATATTGTCACTTCAAGTTGTGCCATGCTAATAGACTCCTACCCAAAAAGATTGAGTACTGTAATAAAATCAAAAGGTGCTTCAACAAAGTATTAGTTTAAGGGTGTGCACACTTATGCCACCAGGTTATTGTGAGTTGTTTTTCCCCCTTAAAGATTTCAGTTGGTTTTTCAATTGAATTGTTCACATTATAGGTCACATTTACAGTGGAAAAAGTTCTAACATGATTTTTCTTTGTCTCATTTTTTGACATCACAAAAACCTGGCATTTTAACAGGGGTGTGTAGACTTTTTATATCCACTACATTCACTCACCAGTTGGAATTTAATGTACAACCTGGTGTTTTATAGCATTATGCTCTACTGACTGAGCTTTGAAGAATGTAGGGATACGTCTGTTCATATAGGTTTAAAGTCTTCCTAGTATAAAATGTATAGCATTGTAAAATATTCTAGATGTCTCAGGAAAGCTCAAGTGGGTAACACATTTATCTGCCAGGCATGTTGTCTCAGAACAAGCTAGATGTGTCAAAGGGAAGACAGCATATCACATCTCTGTATCTGTGGACTATGATTTGGGCTCAATGTGTGCATAACTTTGTGTCTGTTTATGTGTGTGTAGTGTGTATTCTTTTGCAGTGTTTTCTTTGCTAGCTTGCTGCAGTAGTATTAGTATGCTCTCCAGGGAGGAGAAATACATTAAAATAAGGAAGAGAGCCTGACTGACTGACTCACTCGTATTTATTCTGATCTCCTGGACTGACTCCACAGAATGTGGGTTTGAAAGGGGGAGGGCTTGTCGATCCCCTAGGCCAGAGGTCTGTAAATGCCCTATTCCATATGTTGTCTTGGACAAGTAATTACTTCTGAATGGCTGGTGTTTGTGCTTGTGTGTGTCTATGTGTTTATTACTTAAGCTTGTGTTTATTTAGGTTCGTGTCAGGCAAGGGCATAGGTTTGGTTTGGACTTAGGTGGGGACACCGTTTTACTATAGCGTGTATGTCATCGATGATCCTGAGAGCTGCCCTGATGGAAGTTTTTGTGCAAACAAATGCACACAGACACATTAGGCAGAGGTGTCAACAATATGTAGGTTTATCCAGAGTTTAGTTACAGAAAAATTCTTACATTTGACATGTAGTTAACTAAAACAAAGTATGCTTTACTGATTAGGTGTTTCTTCAAGTGTGCAGGTGCAGTGACACACTATAGTTGTTCCTTTTTGTGACAATAGGTTATTTTACTTGCAAATTATTGAAAATATTATAAAATGTTAAAAGGTTCACTGTAAGTGCTTTTATTGCTTTCTGAATACTATTCCTGTTATCATTAACTTGTATTTTAAATTTGCTTTCACCTGCTGGAAAGTACAACCTTTCTTGCTATCTGAAAGACCCAAACCCACGTTTGGGTCTTTCAGATGCAATCTTGGAGAATTTCAGTTTGCAATACTGGTAGCAGTACACTTTGGGTAAGTGAGTTGTAGAGCATAATAATATGCCATGAGGTAGAGCAGTCCCTCTAGATAATTCTGAAGTGTCGAAGGTGGTCTATGGCATTCCTCCAAAGGCGATCATGCTGTTTTTTTCAGACTAGCACATCTGGACAAGACAGGTGTTGCAGTAAATTATTGGGGTCTTCAGAGGTCTAGATGACAAAAATCTATGTAGAAGATTAGAAAAACAACAATACCTTAGATCTGTACTATGACATGCAATGGTAATGTCAGCTTGCTTACGGAAACAAGGAGAAGCGCATTGCGGAGTCGTTGTATTCATTTATTGAGCTGAACTATGCTCACAAAGGCGAGACAATAACACACAAAGACAAAGGGAGCAGAGGGAACATATATACTAGGGGAAATGACTGGATGATGATCAGGTGCGCTAAACGAGACAACAGGTGTGATGAGCGGTGGTGTCAGAAAACCGTTGACGTGGAGCGCTGAAGCCTGCCTCCTGCAGGGGGAGCACTGGCAGCAGATGGCGTAGGTGTCACAGGAACTTTCTATATAAAAACATCTAGCCACATTAAAGCTGAGAGACTGCACCTTAAGCCTCTTCATTATTTACCTGTGTGTGTATGTGTTACATAGCAGCAATCTGTCCAATTACTGCCTGGATTGGATCAATTGTGCCTCTATTTGCCATTAGAGACAATGTAAGGCACACAAGAAAGCGAAGGCGAGAGAGAAAGTGAGGGGAGGAAGGGGGGGACAGACATTTGTGTGAGGAGCTGTCCAGGTGCTGGCAGAATGCTGGGAGCTTTCCATGATCCTGAGGGAAATGTGGAGCTTTGGTATCTTTGATTCCATCTTAAAAGGCAGCTGTAGTACAAACCGCTGTGGTATTTCTCATGTTATCTCAAAGCACTTAAACACAAAAACAAAAACATGTCATGGCAGGTAAGGCAAAATCTTTTATTGCTGCATCTTCAGAAGATGGAGAGGGTCATGACTTGAGCGGAGATGACAAGTTGAGAGAAGTGGTCAGAGGATGGCAGCACCCAAGGTTTCCCAGCCGAACATTACTTAAAATGTTTTGGTTTGTTTGCTGGTATTGGGTCTTGTGTGCTCTGTGCGTTACTGAAACAAATTAAGAAAATACCTCTAAAGGTTTGTTTTTACTAATTTATTAAGAATTTATTTAGAACTTCATATCACTACTTTCATAAAAAACGAAGCCTTAAAGTCATAAGAACTTTCCATAGACCTCAGAGAATTGTGTCAAACAATGGATCTTGCTTAAGAATTGAAACTTCCCTTGAGCACAGTTGATTCAACAATTGTATATTGGAAGAAGTTCGAAACCACCAAGGGTCTTCCTCGAAATTATGTAAACGGTCAGGAAGGGCCTTTGTTAGGGTGGACCTGAAGAGACTGGAGAACATGCCAGAAGGACAACTACATGGCAGGACAAAATAACAGAAACACCACGTGGACAAAGGACTGTCTCCTTAAATTAGTTAAAACACAGCTGCACGGGTCATATTAGGTTAATTGAAAATTAGCATTATGCACAGAACAAAATTATAAATGTAACACTTTTGTTTTTGCCCCCATTCATCATGAGCAGAACTCAAAGATCTAAGATCATTCATTTTCCTGATCTCTGAGAATACATTCAACAACCTGTTTCAGAGATTCTAGGATTTTTCCCAATGTTTTCTGTATATCAGAAAGATTCCATGTGTTTCCTGGAACGAGGGCACCTTTTTTCAATATCTTTTGGAGACCGTTATCTAATTTTCTCCTCATTTTTATGGCGTCAGCTAATGATTTAGCCATTTCGTCCATAGTAGCATCAAGGGCTGCAGTCTCATTTTTCATCACTCAATTGCATGTTTTACAACGTGACCATTGTTTTTTTTTTAAGTTGTAGATTGACTTAACAACCACTGCCAGAGGATGAGGAAACCAGCTGAAAAAGTACACTGTCAGGAATCTTCTCCTGTTGATCAAAGATGGATATTGATTAAGTGGATTTCAGAACTGAACCTATCTAGTAGCGACTATCAACTGTTAGCCTCTGGCTCTTTTGCAGAATAATAATGGATCCAAGTCAGGGGTAGAAGTGTTTCTTGTTGTTTATTCACAAAATATATCATGTCTTTCCTAGATGTTCAACTGTTTGTCTTTACAGATGTCTTTGTGCTTCCCCAAATAGCTCTGTCTTAAACAGCATATTTATACTTTAATGCATCCCCTCCACTATCTGGCTGTCTTCCAAACATATAAGTGCAATGTACGTTCCAACCTCCCTAGTTCTTTTCTAGTGTCTATTGTTCTTGGATCCACACATGAATGTGCAGAATGTATGGACAGGATATATGGGGTTTTATCAGTAGTGAGCATTGCATGTCCAACCATTGCCCTTTGTGCATTTTCTAAGAACAGAAGGAAATTTCTTTGAAACACATACATTCTCTAAAAAGGCATGTTTTCTTACAGGTGGCATGTGGGAAACACTTGTGAGGTTGGTGAAAACTTGCTTAAAGACGGTATTGGGAAAAGCTTCTCTGAAATATGAATGATGCTTGTCAGGGTTAGTGTTAAGTAGATTTCCTAGCCCTACCATATCTCTTACCAGCTCAAGAGCCACTACAATGCATCACAGATACGACAGATCACTTCATCAGTTAATGAATTAGAGACAGAGGAGAGGCTGATGAAGAGGAGAGAGATATATTGTGGCATACGGAGTAACACCGCCTCTCCACAAATTCTCGCATCTAGCCTACATGGTCATCACACAGCTATGTGATATTCTCAGCAGCCCAGAGTGTCTTACACACATACAGTAGGCACCACCACACACAGATACATGTTCACACTTGTAGAGTCATTCTCACATGTAGGATTTGTGTCCACATGCCTGTGTTCACATGCCTGTGTGTGAGATGTGGTCAGAGACAGACTGCCCAGGAGCAGGATTTCCACTTGAACCATGGAATTTAAAATGAAATGCCCACTTGAGTTTTGATTAAGAGTCACCTAGCTTATGCTTTAATTTACAGCTATGCTGCAAAGTAGCAAAAAGCAAAAGCTGGTACACACACATCACATCACCCGTCTCACAAACATTAGACTCATCTCTCATCTGTGAATGTTTATTTCCGACACAAGACTTCCCATCAAGCAGAAACCCAGACCAATTTCTGAAGTAAGAAGTAAACATATTTATGATTTTACATTTCAAGGGTTGTAAAAACAACAACATTGAAAACTTCTTTAACAATGTGATTGGCTGTCGGAGCAGCCACCCACTTAGCAAAACCATAGCGTATTTTTGTGTAGGTCAGAAATGCTCCCAAAGTGGTGGCATTGGTTCATTTTCCAGAATGTTCGGTGAGTGAGGGATGTCAGGGCCCAGAGGGGGTGGCCCATTTCCTTTCACTGTTAATCACAGCCTAGTGACAGACTATAAGCTATTCTTCTTTTTTCCACCTGTAGACCACTCTCTCTTTCTTGTCCTGACTGCACAATAACCCCCTAACCTTCTCTTAATTACATTTTTCATTGCCACCATCCCTCTGTCAGTTTCTCTCTGAACCTCCGTGCAGTTGTTAGGGAATGGCCTTTGCAGTACAAGGGTTGTGGCTTTGATAGGTCTGTTCTGTAAGTCTGCAGAATCCTAAACCTGCGTATGTGTCCTATTGTTTTTAATTTATTTAATGTGTATTTGTTTGTTCTGCATATTGTTTCACAACTGAATGTCTTGAGTGAGGTCTTCGTTGAAAAGAACAATGGGTTCTCAATAAAACATTCCTGGCTAAATAACAAGTGGATTAAAAGTTAAATTAAGTCACTCTGGATAAGAGCTTCTGCTAAAAAAGCACTATACATCCATTACCTGCAATCTCTTTTTATGTCCCTCTCTCACCCCTTGCTCTCCAATTTTACATTTTGTCATGTCTCTTTCCTTCTCCCACAAATGGTGTGCAGAACATAGTTTTGTATTTAGTGTTTCATACCACGTCTTATTGGAAGTCCCTCTCTGTTCCAATCTGTTTTCTTCCATTTGGTTCTGATTTGAAAATTGCGCTGTCATGGGGGACGATTTTTGCTCTCGTAACTCCAGTTCTATGAGTGGAGCGTCGCCCATAGGGGTTTCGCTCCTTTTGGTGTATCCCTCTGCCCAATTGCTGTCAATGAAAATTCTAAATATGCAAATCCGACTTGCCCGCAACATCGTCTACGGCTGTAAAGCAAGTCTCATACCTCGCTTCAGTCTTCCGATATACCTTTCTTCATGAGAAAAGTAACCTGAGCCTGGCCAAGGCACGAACCTTATGGGCAACGCTCCACTCATAGAACTGGAGTTACAAGAGTAACTATCTCTCCACTTCGTGAAACTTTGCCCATAGGGGCTTCGCTCCTATTGGTTTAGGGCAAAGCGAGCGAGCCCAAGATGTACTCCCTGCCAGTCACCAACATCAACCATGAGACAAGTGTCCACCAGAGCAGCTCAGATACGGGAAATCCACATGTCCCCGAGCCGCGTCCATCCCGCTCAATCAGCGGAACGTACGTTTGTGCACCAACACCTAGTCCACAAACGAACGCACACACAGCACCAACCCCTCTGGTACCTCCTCAGTCAGTCTGCCTCGGAGCGTCCAAGGCCAGCCCAAAAAACATGTAGAGACCCTGGCATGGCGCACAAATGGACTCTCAAGCAGCAACACTGCGAGTGTCCAACCTGTAACCAGACCAGGCGTACCATGCCCCCGGGCAGAGCCCCATGCACTATCCGCCCAACACATCCTGCGTACCGTACTCACACCCCCGCCTCAGCCATGCTGAGCACCGAGTGAGTTAACGTCCCCGCAGCAATATCAGGCAAGTTAAAATGGACAAATGGCGAGGGCGTCACCCACGACGCCGCTGCGCAAATGTCCTCCACTCCCATGCCCCTGAACAAGGCGACCGCCTCAAACCCCTTAGGTGTAGACGGGCCTCGTGACACGTAAGAAAGATCAATTGCATCACACAACCAATGAGACAGGCGCTGTTTCCACAATGGCTGGCCCACCTTATGGCTACCGTAACACAAAAAGAGCTGGGACGCGGTCCGTATCGCGACCGTGCGCTGCACATACGGGGAACAGTCGATGCAACCTCTCCTCCCTCCCACCTGCATGGGGAGGGGGAGAAAACACCCAAAGCACTGACACTGCCTATGTCGCAACACAGGGTCAACCCCCGCATCCTCACACCAGCGGGCAAAGATCCTCCACCTACTAGTAAAACTAACTGAAGTAGAAGCCGCTGAATGGTCACAAAGACTTCCTCGGTCAAAACACTTCGCAACAGCCTGGCCCTCTCAGGAGCTAGGCCTGCAACGGTTAACCCAACACAGGGAACGCCCCGATCGAGCTGTTCGCCTGAGACAACGCCCCGTGGCGGTGTGGGATCGTCCATGGCGACCCCACCGCCATCTGAGCCGCCTCCGTAAACCACAGCACCCTTGAGTACTCGTATGCCTGACCCTGAAACGCAAAACGCAGGAACTTCCTGTGGCGTGGTAGGATCGGAATATGGAAGTATGCATCCTTCAGGTCTATGCTGACGCAAAAGTCTCCAGGGTGAACACACTGTGGAACGGTCGTTTTGACATGCATGTGTTCAACACAGGCAGGTCCAAAATCGGCCTCATGCCGCCCGTCTTCTTGGGCACCAGAAAGTAGGAGGAATACAGCCCCCGTTCCCTCTGTCCCACTGGGACCACGGACACCGCCTCCTTCTCCTGAAGGTCTGTAATCTCCCCCTGCAGGGCAGCAACCTTCACCGGAGACACCATAACTGTCTCCACGACACCTGAGAACAGGGGCGGCGGGCAGTGAAACTAGAGCATAACCCTTTCTCAGGGTCTTGTGCAGCCAATCTGGTAGTGTGCACAGCCGATGCCACTCTGAGTAAAACAGAGAGAGCGGGTGAGCGCAAAGTTGAGGCACCATGGCTAACCACTGATTGTATGTGTGCGCTGCCCCAACCACCGCGGGAGGGCTGTCAGCAAACAGCCACCCCGCCCTTTGCGGGGCCAACTCGAAAGGGAAGGGAGGAGACCTGGGCCAAGCCGTCAATCCCTCTACTGGTTACACCTGTAACCAGGGGGATAGAGGCTCCAGCAGACAGTGCAGCAACATACACTTCGTCCGACAATGTAGTAGGCCGAGTGGAGTGCTCCACCTCGCCCCACCTACACCCCGAACCCCCGCGCCCACCAGCCACCTCAGTGGCGGTAGGAATGGAAGCCACGGACTCAGGAGCTGGAGACCAGTGTCCTCAGTCAGAGACTGATGGCGAGGAGACTGATCACCTGACCTAGCCGTTCTAGCCACTGGCATCTGCAATAAAGGCTCACTAACCGATAAATAAGGTTCACAAAAAACGTTATTGACCGAAACAGAGGAACACTCCCTCCCAAAATGTCATGTGCGTTGCTTCTTGAACAGGGGAGCCTTCCAGCCGCCCTTGTTCTGTCGGCTAGTAGGAGGAGGAGAAGGCCGTGAGAGGCGAGGGTCCTCTCCCTCATGCTGCGTCAAACGACCTGGGTCCCCTGAATCGCCTGCTGCCCTGGTACGGCGCTGTTTGTGGCGCCGGCAAAGCCGGCCCCCAGGCTTCTGAGACGCCATACCTCAGGAGGGCCAGATGGCCCTGAGGAGAAGGCAAGAACCGGCAACAGCTGCCCCAGCCTGCTACTCTCCTCTAGGCACTGCTTCTGATGCACCAAAGCTTCAGTAACCGCTGTGCCTAAAAGAGCGTCCTCCTGCAGAGAAGCGTTCAGGAAAGGAACCTTTTCAGGGTCCTTCAATAACGTCATTGCCAGCCACAGGTGCCTGACCAGCAACCCTGACGTGGCCATCACCCTGCCAGCCGACAGGGAATTAGCCTGTGTCAGCTTCAAAATATCCGCCGCCGCCTGCGTCACTTCACCCACCTCCTCAGGATACAGGGACGTGCGACCCCCGGTCAGTCGGCCCACTATCGCCACCAGGAGGTCCACGTTGTTGCAGGCCACCAGGGACTGCACCGACAGGGCGAATTGCTTCTCAGCCAGGCTGACCGCGGCGCGGTCCTTCACGGACGGCAGGGCCGGGCGTTTGTCGCTCCAGGTGCCAAGGTTCAGCACCAGAGATGCAACCAGGACATCCTCCAGTGGAGGAATACCCCTGGCCAATGATTCCAAACTCCCCTCCACCGCGGTGAAGGCGAGATGGGACTTGACTGTGCCCTCTGCCATAAACGGGGCCCCCCACACCTCCTCTGTGTATTTACACAGGGAGGGGACCTCCGGTGCCTTACTCGGCATCGAGCGACAGGGCCGGGACCAGCAGGCGGCCTCGAAGATGCCCCTCCTCAGCCGCAGGCACCGGCATCGGGATGTTAAGCCGCCTTGCTGCTACCAAAATGGCAATGAAGAACTGGCCCTTCCCCCCGCCAGGGGGTCGATGCCCACCTCCCTCCTGGGAGCAAGGAGGAGGAAGTCGAAACACTCCACGTCTGCTCAGCTGAACGGGAAAGGGCAGTTCCAGAAGTGGGCGGAGCCGTAGCCGGGCCAGTCACATTTCCCTCAGTCCTGACCTCCCCAACGGAGTCCTCCCCTGAGAGGAGATACAGAACGTCATCGAGAGGGACCTCCTCAGCAAAGTACGCCAGCCGCTCCATTCTAACGTGCAATGGGAGAATAGTGCAGACGGCGGTCCCAGACAAGTACAACAAAGTGTGTGCACGTCGACAGCTATGTCAAGCTCGTTACACCGGCACAATGTCAATGAAGACGGTGGACGGGATGGCACAGGGGCTGTAGAGAGAAGTGAAGCCATCCGTGGCTCAGTAGAAAGCACTGTTTGCATAATAATAAATTTTTCTCGTGATGAAAAAAGGTAGACTGAAGCGAGGTATGAGACTTTTCAGTGACTGCCATTGGGCAGAGGGATAAACCAATAGGAGCGAAGCCCCTATGGGCAAAGCTTCTCGAAGTAGAACTGACTGGTGTTGATATGACCTCCTCACAGAGATAGAGGATTAGACTATGATGAAGTGAACATATGACATGAATGATATGTATCGTTTAAATATAGCAAATGAGTTGGGATAGCTGACCTTCCCAGTAGTTAGGAGTTTAGACACAGGCAAGCAGTATCATACGCCAGATTGATGTGAACACATTTTCTTTTGTCCTGGTCTGGAATGTAGTGATGGTTATCAGATTCATAATCACAATCATTTCTGAAAACCAGTGGCATGAATGTATGTGATTGGGTTTGTGCTTGTATGGGTGAAGCAGTTCGGTTGAAGTGTTAGACAGTTTAATTCCATGCAGATGGAAACCTTGAGCCTAAATATGGGTATCAATACAGCACCACACACAATACACTCTAATGTTTGATGGTAATTAGCATGTAGCAGGGGTGTGTATTTTGTCACTGATAGTGCTGCAGATAGATCTCCTGAATGGTTGGGCGCTTAGTCAAATTTTTGTTGTCATTGGGGCACATTCTACTGATATTAAAAACAACAGGAGAGATTCAAGGCTGATTTGTCTGATATGTCATTTCATTCAATATTAGGGTCCACATTGGAACAACAAAATCATCACATTTTCCAGATTTGCCTGTAACAATGCATATTACAAAATAACATACAGTAAGTTGTCAAAGCAGTCCGCTTCAATAGGCTGTCATTTCACTATCCGTTTAATTGTTTTCTCCCTCTCTTAAACTTATACATGTTTGTAAATCAGTCCTCTAAGTGATTGGTTAGAAAAAGTGTTCAGCCTGTTTCCATCAATATCAATCAATCACATTTATTTTATAAAGCCCTTTTTACATCAGCAGTTGTCACAAAGTGCTTTCACAAAACTCCCGGCCTTAAACCCCGGGGAGCAAACAACAGTAGGGATGAACTTCAGTGCCTAGGAAAAACTCCCTATGAGAGCCAAAATTTACGAAGAAACCTAGAGAGGATCCATGCTCCGAGGGGTGACTAGTCCTCTTCTGGCTGTGCCGGGTGAACATATTAAAAGTCCAAATTGTAATAGTTTGATGCATGTGGGCTAAGCCCAGAGTCTATTTAAACCAAGTCTAGATCAGAAGTATGACCAGATGGACAAGGACAGGGACAGAGAGGTGGGGGGGGCAGCAGAGTGGCAGCTAAAATCGTCAGGTATTGTCTTGATCTGCTACACAACCAGGAGGACTTTGGACAGGGACCATAAAGGAGAACACTGTGGTGGTGTTGAAGACAGAAAATCTATTTACGACAAGTTAATTGTTACCACTGGGTCCTTCAGAAGATACGGTTGCTGGCTAATCTGTCTTTTACTTTTTGCGCTTAGCTAACAGTTAGCTTTGTGATGAAATTGTCAAATGGTCTCTGATCATCCAGCGAAGTTGTCCATGATTTTTGTAGATGCACTGCTAAGGGCTTTACGCCAGCCGCTCCATTCTAACCAGCAATGGAAGAATAGTACCTGTTGTAAGAATTACATATTTTTTCTCCATGTCTCAGAGATCTGTTTTGGTTACAAGAGGTATGTCATTTTTAAATACCTATTGCTGGTGGCCTTAATAATCGTAGGTTGCTTTCGATTGGGTAAAACTAATTTGTGTTCATGTGTTCACAGTTGAGAACTCCTCTGGGGTTTCTGCAATGTTTTGACAATGTTGGTGGTTGTCAGGCAAAACATTAGACTACTGCAAATTTATTGTATGCGTGAAAAGCTGATATCTTGATTTTTATATACAATAAGGTTAATTCTGATAGATATTGGGCATGAAAAGCAACTGAATTAAGCTTGACACAATGTATGAGAGTATTAACAGTCTGTACAAAGGGCACTAGGTTGCCCCATTGCTCATGGGCCCCACACACCCTGTCCATACCTCCTGATAGGAGTTTTCCATGTGACTGTCATAGACTCTATGATTAGACCCATAGACCGTAGGTTGGAACATACCATTGTTAAGAAGCACATGTATACACAAGTATATTACACATGTATATTAGTTCTTTTCTCTTGTTAGAAGACTGGTACATCGTTATCTTGTGCTATATGAGTTACCGTATCACAAGCGGTTTGTATCCACTATTGATCTAACCTGAATAAAGATGGCTCTCCCCTGACTTCTGGTTGCATTAATTTTGTTCATGGATCAAACATTTACAGAAATATGACAATACCAATTCTTTAAAAAAATAATCAGCAACAAAAAAACATGAATAAATCACAAATAACAGAATAGGCTATCAGATCCTCAGATTTTGGGTTCAGATTAAAAGTTCAGATAAAAAGTCAGATTCTGGAAGATGAAGATTTATTAGATGATTTGGAATGACTGAATATCTGACAGACCTTTAGTGTGTATTTAAGAGATGTACCCCAATCTTATTGAAGTTAAAAGCTTGTGTTTTAGAAATGCTTTCCAAAGGCACTATACATGACCTATATGGGAAAATTGCCAATTCCGGTTTTGGCCAGCTATGTAAACTATAACATTGATTGTTGTTCAACTGATTATTTTTCCATTTTTCTTCTCATGTCTCTTAAAATGAAAGTTAATCTAAAAGTATCTCAAAGTAATCAAATTACATTACTGAGGTAGAGTAACATTACTAATTACATATGTGGACAGGTAACTTACAATTGTAACTGAATATACTTAAAAAAATAACCTACCCAACTTATGTGTTTTTTAAGAGATTGTAGTGAGTTACTAGTCTTACATTGAGGTGAGAGTCAGGGTATGTGTGTGGATGTATGTTTGTGAAGGACGGAGTTTGTCATGAATGGAGCAAAGTGTATTTTGACCTGTTGCAACATCCGGAAAAAAAATCAATCTTGAGAGTTTAAGATTGAGGAAAGTGTGGAAGATGGAAAATGTTCGCGATTTATTCAAATAAAGAACTTCTCAGTCGTTCGTATAACAGTTGATTATTTCAAGTTTAATTACGTGGCTCCACGGGAACAATCATCACAACATTACAAAAGATGAACAGGGTAATGCCATGACAGACAGCTTCGCATTTCATTATGGCTTCCTCCTCTTTATACCCCCTTGTCATCTCCTGCAAATATTATCTCTTATGCTATAACATACATACAGAACAAGTCGTCGTACTAATCGTAAAACAAGATAGAACTCTACATTGTCATGGTAACCAAAGTTTTAGGTTAAAGTTATAGTTAACAGACCTTCTAACCTGAGCTACCCCTGGTCTCTGTCCTGCCCGAATGGGAGAAACAGAGGAGACAGGCAACTTCACCTTGGAGCCATCGGTACAGGGCCATAGATAAGGTTTTGAGGCACGGCTCCTTCAGTCCAGGCCATAACAAAATCCAACAACAGGGCATGCTGACCTGGTTCTTCTTCTATACGTGGCAACCATGAACAGTCTAAAGCAAAATATAGGCCTAGTCTAAACAGTCCATATATTACAGTGAATTAGCAGAATAATGGATAAATCAGGATATGGTAATAAATTAATCCTTAACAAAAGCTTTCCTCATAGGCATTCTGGTCAAGTCATCCAATCTCCATTTGCACAATCACGTAGGTTTTCCCTCATTAAGTCGTCTTTATGCTTTGCTATACTGGCCTTCACTGCATATGTAAATCCCCCTCAGAATCTGCCTAGCCAATAGAATGCTTTACTCTACTATAGTCCTCATATAGACCTTCCTTTGGCCTTTCTTTTGAGTTGTCAGTTGCCCATGACTGGAACAAATTGCAATTTGTCAAGTTGGCCTGCTCAGCATTTTGATGCATGCCACAGACAATAATAGGATGTTAATTGTGCTGTTGTATCATGCCTCTATGGAAGCATCTGCCTTTTATTCAGGTTTTTCCTTTAATTTGTCACCCATCCATAAATAATAAATGTTGCCAAGAACATTTTAGTTTTGCGTTAGTTTTGAAGAAATTTTACAATGAATTTAAATTGAATACAACAAATGGAGTGATGGTGAAAGTAAATGGTATTTAAAAGCATTGGTTATACAGTGGGGCAAAAATGTCAGCCACCAATTGTGCAAGTTCTCACACTTAAAAAGATCATCATAGGTACACTTCAACTATGAGAGACAAAATGAGAAAAGAAAATCCAAAGAATCACATTGTAGGATTTTTTATGAATTTATTGGTAAATTCCTCGGTAAAATAAGTATTTGGTCACCTACAAACAAGCAAGATTTCTGGCTCTCACAGACCTGTAACTTGTTTTTTAAGAGGCTCCTCTGTCCTCCACTCGTTACCTGTATTAATGGCACCTGTTTGAACTTGTTATCAGTATAAAAGACACCTGTCCACAACCTCAAACAGTCACACTCCAAACTCCACTATGGCCAAGACCAAAGAGCTGTCAAAGGACACAAGAAACAAAATTGTAGACCTGCACCAGGTTGGAAAAACTGAATCTGCAATAGGTAAGCAGCTTGGTGTGAAGAAATCAACCGTGGGAGTAATTAGAAGAAAATGGAAAATCTCCCTCGATCCGGGGCTCCACGCAATATCTCACCCCGTGGGGTCAAAATGATCACAAGAACGGTGAGCAAAAATCCTAGAACCACATGGGGGGACCTAGTGAATGACCTGCAGAGGACCAAAGTAACAAAGGCTACCATCAGTAACACACTATGCCACCAGGGACTCAAATCCTGCAGTACCAGTACATGTCCAGGCCCATCTGTGGTTTGCTAGAGACTATTTGGATGATCCAGAAGAGGATTGGGAGAATGTCATATGGTCAGATGAAACCAAAATAGAACTTATTGGTAAAAACTCAACTCGTCGTGTTTGGAGGAGAAAGAATGCTGAGTTGCATCCAAAGAGCACCATACCTACTGTGAACCATGGGGGTGGAAACATCATGGTTTGGGGCTGTTTTTTGCAAAGGGACCAGGACGACTGATCTGTGTAAAGGACAGAATGAATGGGGCCATGTATCGGGAGATTTTGAGTGAAAAACTCCTTCCATCAGCAAGAGCATTGAAAATGAAACATGGCTGGGTCTTTCAGCATGAAAATGATCCTAAACACACCGCCCGGGCAACAAAGGATTGGCTTCGTAAGTAGGATTTGAAGGTCCTGGAGTGGATTTTCTGGATTTCTTCATTTTTTTTCTCATTTTGTCTCTCCTATTTGAAGTGTACCTATGATAAAAATTACAGGCCTCTCTCATCTTTTTAAGTGGTAGAACTTGCACAATTGGAGGCTGACTAAATACTTGTTTGCCCCACTGTAGATGACACAGTGGGACTAGCAGGAGGGAATTATTGTCTTGCATGAAATTAGTCTTGCATGTACACTTTTTTTATAGTGAATTCATGTGTACATGTTGAAATATCATCATGTACCGATGACATTTACATGGTTATCCAAACACTATGCCATGGTAAGCCTTACTGAAACATAACTTCTTTCTAAAGCGAATCCAAAGTTAAATGAATGATGTAATGCAAAACCAATTGCTTTCTGGTTTTGTCCTTAGATTTTGTGGGCATTCTGACGCAACAACTATTTCTCTCGAGAAAGATGTGATGTACTGGAGGAAGATGGTTTGGGAGAGAAAGAGAAACAGAAAGGAGACAGAAAGAGGGAACGACCAAGAATATCATATATTTAAGTGTTTTATGTTTTGTATTCTAAAGAGGAGAGATATGAATCAATGATTGTTTCAGAAGAGAGGATGGGAGAAAAGATAGAGAGAGCTGGGGGGAAGGACCGATGCGGAGTGGGTGTGGGAGACAGGAGTCCGAAAGGACAGAGATATGAATCATGAACTCGTTGCATTTTTGTTCTGATATGTTTGAAAATCTAAAGAGAGATATTGGGTAGAAAGTGTAGGAAGGAGAATGAGGAGTTTAGAGGGAAGTAAAAAGCATGTTGAACCTCTATTTTCTAGAACAAGGAATATAAAGACTGGATTTGTTTAAAGTAATGCAGTGTTCTACGTCACTTCCTCTTAGTACAGCTATGTAATTTTGGCCAGGTGGCCAAGTGTTCAAATCCAGTCAAGTATAGGGTGGTGCAATGGGGTTTGGCTCTGCACAGATTGGACGGCTACGTTGTCATGTCACACTCTGGGTACTCCTAGATGTAGGACGGGTGTCTGCAATGTCAATCATTGTTGTTAAGCTGGAGAATGTATTATCGTCAAGCAAGTTTGTACCAGAAAAATGTTTTCTGTTTGAGAGTGATAACAGATACAGTGGGGAGCACAAGTAATTGATACACTGCTGATTTTGCAGGTTTTCCTACTTACAAAGCATGTAGAAGTTTGTAATTTTTATCAGAGGAACACTTCAACTGTGAGACAGAATCTAAAACAAAAATCCAGAAAATCACTTTGTATGATTTTTTAAAAATTATTTTGCATTTTATTGCATGACATATGTATTAGATACATCAGAAAAGCAGAACTTAATATTTGGTACAGAAACTTTTGTTTGCAATTACAGAGATCATATGTTTCCTGTAGTTCTTGACCAGGTTTGCGCACACTAAAGCAGGGATTTTGGCCCACTCCTCCATACAGACCTCCAGTTCCTTCAGGTTTCAGGGCTGTCACTGGGCAATACTGACTTTCAGCTCCCTCCAAAGATTATCTATTGGGTTCAGGTCTGGAGACTGGCTAGGCCACTCCAGGACCTTGAGATGCTTCTTATGGAGCCACTCCTTAGTTGCCCTGGCTGTGTGTTTCGGGTCGTTGTCATGCTGGAAGACCCAACCACAACCCATCTTCAATGCTCTT
Source organism: Esox niger (assembly GCA_016801105.1). Lineage (NCBI taxonomy): Eukaryota > Metazoa > Chordata > Actinopteri > Esociformes > Esocidae > Esox > Esox niger. The sequence goes on from JACXGJ010002912.1 coordinate 25,342, forward strand.
ACTGAGGGAAGGAGGTTGTTGGCCAAGAACTCGCAATACATGGCCCCATCCATCGTCCTGTCCCTTTTGCAGAAAAGCATCCCCCAAAAAATTTTCCACCTCCATGCTTCATGGTTAGGATGGTGTTCTTGGGTTGTACTCATTCTTCTTCCTCCAAACACGGTGGGTGGAGTTTAGACCAGAAAGCTCTATTTTTGTCTCATCAGACCACATGACCTTCTCCCATTCCTCCTCTGGATCATCCAGATGGTAATTGACAAACTTCAGACGGGCCTGGACATGCGCTGGCTTGAGCAAGGGGACCTTGCGTGCGCTGCAGGATTTTAATCTGTAGTGTGTTACTAATGGTTTTCTTTGAGACTGTGGTCCCAGCTCTCTTCAGGTCATTGACCAGGTCCTGCCGTGTAGTTCTGGCTGATCCCTCACCTTCCTCATGATCATTGATGCCACACGAGGTAAGATCTTGCATGGAGCCCCAGACCGAGGGAGATTGATAGTCATCTTCAACTTCTTCCATTTTCTAATAATTGCGCCAACAGTTGTTGCCTTCTCACCAAGCTGCTTGCCTATTGTCCTGTAGCCCATCCCAGCCTTGTGCAGGTTTACAATTTTATCCCTGATATCCTTACACAGCTCTCTTGTCTTGGCCATTGTGGAGAGGTAGGAGTCTGTTTGATTGAGTGTGTGGACAGGTAACAAGTACTTTTATACAGGTAACGAGTTCAAACAGTTGCAGTTAATACAGGTAATGAGTGGAGAACAGGAGGGCTCTCTGTGAGAGCCGGAATTTTTACTGGTTGGTGGGTGATCAAATACTTATATCATGCAATAAAATGCTAATTAAGTATTTAGAAATCATACAATGTTATTTTCTGGATTTTTTTTAAATTCCGTCTCACAGTTGACGTTAGACCCCTACATGTTTTGTAAGTAGGAAAACCTGCAAAATCAGCAGTGTATCAAATACTTGTTCTCCCCACTGTAGAAGCAATTGAATGTGCTTTAGAGTGAAAATAGAAATAAAGCAATAGAATCAAAACAGTCAGATCAGTTGTTCTCAGCAACCAGTAACCGGGAAAACAATTTTTTCCTTGCCATTGCAAATTGAGCCCATTAGCTTTCAAATTGAAGTTCAGTAGAATTGTTAACACTTGTCCATCCGGTCACGGCAGCATGCTGTTAGAAATCAGCCATTTCGTGTAGTGGTTAAAATAATTATCGCATAACTGGTTGTAAAGGGAGAGAGTAAATTAATTGTTTTTTGCAGCATTAGATAATCTTGTTCATGAGGTTACGGAGCTGGTCTTCCTTACACAACCTCAATATAATCTCACTAAATTTCTTCTCCCTGTAATGTTGGTCAGGTTTCCAAGACAGTAACCCCCTTGCCAAATGGTCAATGTAAACATTTCTGTGGTTATCAGAGCGCAACCGACAGAGAGAATCTAAATATAGGGGTTTCTGTTCTCATTAGGCACATTCACTTCCAATGAAACATACATTCATATTGTAAATATTAATGCTCAAATTCCTCACTTCTTACAACATTCTATTTTGTGATTTTTCTGTACTGGCCTTTTATCTGTCACCATTACAAAGACCTTTACATGTATGGACACACTCCAAAACAGGCCCTTTCATGCAGTGACAATGTCCGAAGCATCACACTACCACCGCCAGCTTGCCTACATCCCATAGTGAATCCAGGTGCCATATGTTCATCAGGTAAGCGATGCACATGCACCCGGCCATCCACATGATGTAAAAGAAAACATGATTCATCAGACCAGACCACCATTTCCATTGTTCCATGGTCCTGTTCTGATGCGGAAGTGTCCATTGTAGGCACTTTCTGCAGTAGACAGGGGTCAGCATGGGCACACTGACTGGTCTGCGGCTATGCAGCCCCATACGCAACAAACTGCAGTATACTGTGTGTTCTGACAGTAGCAGCATTAACTTTTTTAGCAACACGAGCTACAGTATTTTGTCTGTTGGATCAGACCACACAGGCCAGCCTTCGCTCCCCATGTGCATCAGGGAGCCTTGACTGCCCATGACCCTGTCACCGGTTAACTGCTTTTCTTCTCTTGGACACTTTTGATAGGCACTGACCACTGCAGACTGGGAACACCTCCCAAGGGCTGCCGTTTTGGATATGCTCTGACCCAGTTGCCTAGCCATCACAATTTGGCTCTTGTCAAAGTTGCTCAGATCCTTACACTTGCCCATTTTACCTGCTTCTTACACATCAACTTCAACTTTGAGGACAGAATGTTCACTTCCTGCCATATATATCCCACCCACTGACAGGTGCCATGATAATGAGATTAACAGTGTTATTTACTTTACCTGTCAGTGGCCATAATGTTTTAGCTGAACTGTGTAAATTATCTTGTGCAATATGATGGGACATCCACACATAAAAAATTGCTGTTTTGCTTTGATTGGACAAACGACAAAGGTCCTAGTTTCTTATAAGCAGTAAAAGCAGTTCAAGCTCTTGGCCTTCAAGCGCTAGTCAAAGACATGCTTGCTTCCATGGGAAAATAGCATAATAAGACTATAACACGACATTCACCAGACCTGTACTGTAGTGAACTGACTGGCTAGTAAGTAAAACAGAAGTTCAGAGGTTGTTGCATGCTACAGTTAAGGAGTGCTTCGCACCCTTTTGTCTACTATCTTTTAGAGATGGTGATTGGCATGGCTAGTGGATATATCCTACACAAGGAAGACTTCCTCTCTGGGTGGAACACAGTGAAAAGGGATCAGGTGTTTCAGAAATCTGCGTTCATGAAATTGTTCTTTATAGACCCTTCAAAAAGCCTAATAACCCTTATTTGGCACAACATAGAACCCTTTGTGTTAATATGCTGCAACGAACCTGAATCGGCAGCAATGTCAAAGAGAATGTGTGTCAACATGAACTCTGGCCTATGTAGACCCTTATTTACTATGCAGGATATAGAGTGCCAAGCAGAACACATACTGACAAAGTATCCCTCCTCATAGCATCATTGTTCAAATGAAGTTGCATAAGACTCATAAAATGGTCCTAGAGAGAGGCAGAGAAATTAAAAGAGAAGGAGGAAAGATAGAAGGGGGAAGAAGAGAAACAGACAGCGAGTGAGGAAGAACTATGTAGAGAGTAGTGAGTAAGAGGGAGCAAGACACAACAGAGAAACAAGGTGTCCTTGCAGATCAACTGCAAAACTGCTGAGTGTTTTTGCCGTTTGCGCCAACCGTCTCCCACCAAGGAAGCTGGGAGGAGGGTGAGGAGGGAGTGTGAAACGAGTTCAAATAATAGCATGTGGTCCCGGTAGCCTCATCATAACAGCTTTGACTGTGTACCTCAAATTAGTGAAGAGGGAGTTCCCATGTGTCACTCTGGGTGCAAGATTATGTTTATTTGTCTAGTGTGTATGTGTGTGTGTGTGTGTGTTTGTTGTATTGTGTGTTAATCTGGTTATTTATGAACTGAGTGTGGATCTGTGTTAGGTGAGAGGAAGATGATGATTATGGCAAAGACTTACAACATTTAGTCCAGCCACACACTGAGAAATTAAGAGCCCCCCCTAAAAAATACCCTTGTAGTGCATTCCTAGGGAGTACCTTTACAATGGAGCTAAATGTAACCACCCCTGCAAACCTAAACCCAAGCCATAATACTACCTCAAATCCTCAACCTTCTTGTTACTTCCTGGCGCAGAGGTGAGTTCCAACTGTCCTTCATTTCAAAATCTGACACCTATTCCTTGTTACAATCCTCACCTGTGTTCCTGATAACTGCCCCTATTTAAGTTCCTTCTTTCGTCATGTGTGTTGTTGATCATTGATTTGGATTATGTTTATTTTGTAATGTTGTTCTGTTCTTTTATGTTTTCTTTTTGTTGTCGTAGTTCTTTTATTGAAAGTATTTCATTCTCCCTGCACCTGAGTCCTGCCTACCTGCAACATTTCACTAACCACTAGAAAATAAGTAGGCACTCTACAAGGGAGGTCCTTTCTGGGATTTCCGTCCTCATTAGTAAGGCCTTAGAAGAATAAACACTTGTATGTAAACACACAAAGATACATTTAGAGATCTGACATTTATAAAAATGAGCTCTAATATAGGCCCGGGGACTGGTACCACTTAAGTCAATTTGGAGAAAATAGCAAGGCACATCATAGGTTGCATGCTTGCAGCTATTTTCTAATTTGGGCACAGTATCCCTTTAAATAACCTGAAAAATTTATCAGTCCCAAAGGACACACCAAGCAAATATGGGTATATTTTTTAAAGATAAACATTTCAGGCTGTTTACCAAAAATACTCAAGGTTCCTGTCCCGCTGAGTAAGTGAGCTTTCATTCACTCCCGTGAGCATGCTTTCCCACATTCAGTAAGCTAACGATTCTACCAAAATATCTGGCATGCTCACACGAGGGAACAGCTGGCTTCACTCTACTTTGTTTTTTTTTCTAGGCCACTGATGAATCTGTGCATCTGATAGGCGTTTATGCATCAGAATGTCCAAAGTACAGTAAATTGTTGCAAAATGTTACATGCCTAACCTCTAAGCCATAAATCCTATATTTTCTCTAGTGAGATTTTTCACATTTAACTTTAGGGAGCTATAGAGAGCAAGGACACATAATAGAGGATTGGCAAGTGATAGCATGGGGAATTTCAATCATCTTGAAGTCTGACAGCAGAAGGTTCCTGGATGGAGCAGCGGGAATTCTGTCCTTAATAATTTTCCCTTAATAATAACAACCTTCATTTCAAAACTGCATTTTGTGTTTACTTGTGTTATCTTTGACTAATATTTGAATTTGTTTGATGATCTGAAACATTTCAGTGTGACAAACATGCAAATAAATAAGAAATCAGGAAGGGGGCAAACACTTTCACACCACTGTATGTAGACGGGATCATGGGGATGGGAACACTTACTCAAGAAAGTTTTTTTTTTTTACTTGCCTTGGATTTTTGAATCCTTAGTGGCTTGGTCCATATACAAAACATCAATGAAGTTGCAACGAGGATGGAGAGGACAAAAATGAGACATCCATTTGATCCTTTTAAAGACTTGAGATAACTGTTCAAATTCAAAATGTTATCAGTAATATTGTTTTCCATGGACTATTACTAATGGCTTTTCTAAATTTCATTGGTGGTATTTGGACACCGAATACATGTCAATAGAAACATAAATTAGTCGACATACATTTTTAACAGTTAAAATCTGAGAATTATGTATTTTCTTATTACCAGGGCACTAATTCTTACATTCTCTTTTTTACTTTTCTTTACTTCTATTTGGATGGAATCCTTACCACGCCTTTCCTCCAGGTAAGTTAAAAGTCCTCCATTTGTGAACTATAGAGGCCAAAACAGTAGCAGATTTTTCATTTTTGACTGTGGTGCAGTGTTTTGGTATAGTGGTGATGACAAAAAGTCTGAGTGCTTCAGAAGGTTATCATGTTTGATATTGGTTTGTATTATTGTTTGTTTTTCTGTGAGTGTGTGCGTGCATTCCTGTGTGTACATACATGTATACAAGTTGTTTCACAGTCTGTCAGCCTATGTCTGTCATGTGGGAACTAGGGTTGCAAATTCTTTTCACAGAATTTCCTGGTTCTCCTAGAATTCCAGTATAATTATGTATTGAAGAAAGAGAATTACAAAATCCTTCAAACAGGATGTCTAGAATTTGGGACAAGTTACTTTTGTAACTTTTTCCAAATTCCAGACATCCTGTTTGAAGGATTTTGTATTATTTTCATTTTTATTAATTATTTTTACAGTTGTGCAGCCCTTGCCGTAACACAGCATTTTTCAGTAAGAACATTGACTGAGCTTTTTCTGTATGATCATGTATAATAAAATCATGTGAAATAAGAGAACATATCTGCCCTGCTGTTTACTCTCTCAATTGCACCCACTCAGTAAGTCACTCACTCTTGCTATTATTTTTCTCTCATTCCTTGCCTGTCAAATTATCTCACACATCCAATTTCTTTACCTCTGTTATTCCTCTATATCTCCCTCCTTTTCTCTATCCTCTATTTTTAAGGAGCCAAAGCCAGATGAAAGAACAGACATGAGAGAAAGAGATAGAGACAGATAGGAGGAAGGTGGATCCTCCTCTCTTACATAAACCAGTGAATTATTAAGGTGCACATGATGTTGCAGGATGGGGCAATGTGGAAACTGTGTGCTTTCTATCTGCAAACCGTTCTGCACTACAGCTGTATTTGGGTCATAGCTATGTGTGGCGGTCGCCAGCCTGGCAGATGCATCATGGTTTTGTAATCCCCTCAAATTTGTTATCTTCCCCTTTGTTAATTTCCTCTCCTCTTTGTAAAGTGTACACTGTTCTTTTCATTCTCTTGCTCCCTGGCCATGTCTTTCTCTATGTTGCATTTAGTACTCAGTTGGTACTGTGATCTTGGGTTTCTCTTTCACTACTTCACCTTCCTTTCTCTCCACCTTCTTTATCCACCCTCTTTCTTTCTCTTCAACCTCTATTATCCCTTCTTGTTCTGTTCTATCATTCCAATCCTTTATTCCCTTTTTAATTATTTCACTATCCTTTTCCTTCTAAAATGCAGGCTTGAATCAACATACAATCTTTTTTCTTCCAATTCTATAATAATCAGTTGTAACTCCTAAACTGTCTCATTCCTGCAACTCCTAACGGACTCCAGAGAGTTGAAGATTGTGTCATGTCTTCTTCCTATGCACCTGCTCCAGGCCTTTCAGCTTTTTTCCACATTACTCATTTAACCATTATGTGTCTTAGTTCAAATTTTTTAAATTCGCACAAAACCCACATGATGGTGTTGATAGAGTGCGATGACTCAAGGAATTCCCTGCTGATGATGCCACCCATCACACGTCAGCTGGCGACCCAGTAAAGGCTTGAACCGTGACTCTTTTGGAGAGCCTGGCAGTACTAAAGAGCGATGTTACCTGGTGCGCCACCTGGGAGCAATCAATGCAGTGTTCTCGAATGGATCAGGAAATCATTGGATTAACTGGAATACAATGTTCAGTGGAATCACTGGATATTAGAATACCTTGAGCCAGTGATTCTACGTTTAAGAGTAATTTAGCAGTCATTTTAGCAGTGTCACTCCTCCGCCCCTGCGAGCGTGCGGAGGAGGGTGCTCGCGTCCCTGACCCGCTAACACCCACCTGTTCCCGCACCTGTTTCCAATCACCACTCACACACCTGTTCCCACTCCCCTCATCACTCGCCGGATATATACACCTCCCTGCCACTTCTTCCCTGCCGGCTCAATGGTTAATGCTGGCATGCCACATCTCGCACTCTACAAACTCTCGTCCCGACTCCCTGTGTACCAACCGATCGCCTGTTCCCGACTATTCTGTCTGCACCCTGCCTGTACCTCTGCCCGAGTTCTGATCGCCTGCCTGTCCCCGACTACTCTGCCTGCTCCCTGACTGTACCGTTGCCGACCGATCGAGTTCTGACCACTTGCCTGTCCCCGACTACTCTGTCTGTTGCCCGCCTGTGCCTTCGTCACCGGTACAAGAGACGCCTGACTGCTCGCTCTCGACTGCGCTGTCTGTCACCTCCCTGCCCCTCCCTAGTCCGCGTTTGGATCGTTACCTGCCGTCGTGACAAGCAGAAATACTGTAAAATAGACACAGATGGATAGACGGAGAGAGAGACAGTGAGATAGCTGACACAGGAGGACTGAGAGAAATTTTTGAAATTTAGTACATAGACAAATGCATATACCTGAAAATAGCAAGTGCTGGATTGTAGGTCACATTACACAATGTGAAAAAAACACTCAACAGAATTGTTTTTAGGCCATGACATATGGACACCAGACTTGAATGCACATGGTCGGCAGAGAGACTTGCCATTCCATCTGCCCATGTTTAACATTAATATTAATACTAAACAAATAAATTATCTTCTTACAATGTTGTAATCATTAACTATAGTTTAAACAGTCCCTCTTGTTAGCAACCTTAGACATTTGAAAGCTTTTCCTACAGCTTAAGATGCATTTTACTGGTTGAAGTTGTTCTTCTTAAATATAATGTAGTTGAATTGAGATGATGAAATAAACAATTTTAAGCAGGATATTCAAACAGGTCCAATGGAATATTGACAATCCAAAGGGATTTTTTTTTTGCTGATACTTTGTGAGATCTACTAGTGCCACCAGTGTGTCAATTGTGCGTCAACATTTGCTGATAAAGGCTTGATACAAAACAGATATGAGATCTATGAATGTGTTAAGTGACCTCAAGTGCCCTGTTTGAACAGTGGGTTGAATACACGCTAGTGTGTCTGGCTTAGTGTGCCACACAACTCTGTTGTATTTGTGTGTGCAAGTGTTTGTCTGCTTTCTAAATGAGTGCGTATTTTGAGCTGGTTCTTTTGAACAGTTTGTGTCAGTTTGGATCAGCCCATTCACAACCTCTCCACTCTCCCCCTCTCCATCACTCTTTCTTTCCCTTCTCTCTTTTCCCTTTCACCCTCTATATATCTCCCTCTCTTTCTCTTCCAACCGTCTCGTTCTCTATCAACCTGCTAGTGGGACCACTTCACAACTGCATCCGCACTCATTTTGGTTTCAAAGATAATGAGTGAGGGAGAGGAGTAAAAAAGAAGTTTGAGGGAATGAGGGACTTGTCCTCCACCGCAGTGACAGCAAATTATCTCTTACACCCACACTGATATCATCTGCCCTCTGAGGACCCATTTGTGTGTGGGTATGTGTGTGTGTTTGCCCAAAGGCATAACAAAGTGTGTGTGTGTATGTGTGAGTGTAAGAGAGTGAGAGACAGACTTTGTGTATGGCAGGTTAAAAGGGACTTTAACAAGCTACAGAAATGACCTAACGTGTATACAATCACGTATGCAACCGTGTATGTTCCTATAGCCGTAAACGTGCTGCGTCAGTATACACGTTCAGTTGACATTCATCGACAACCTACCCAGACAACTGAACGCACGTGTGAACGCGTGTAGATATTATTCTATACAGCAGAGGGTGCGGTAGCCCGGGGATCTCTATGAACAGGAAGTTGTTAAACACCTCAGAAGAAGACATGAAGAATGAATTTGTTCTTCGGCTAATTACAGGTGAGTGTAATTAGCCATTCATCTGGCTAAAATCATCAGTTGAATGGAGGTGCTCGGTTATAATATTGCTCATTACCAGTGGGTTTTGTTGGCTCGGTTTGCTAGCAACATTGCAATATTTTTTTTCATTCTTAAACATTTCACCAATATGGCCATAAACTATCGGCCATTGGCTATAGCACATCCTTCTCAAACCAAATTTCATGTCCATTCCTCAATCAAGCTTGTTGTTGCTTAATGTTATATAGCCCTATGACCGCAACATATGTTGCATATTTCAAGGTTACTCAGGGATTTTCAGGCAGCACAGTTACACTCGTCATGATAGATGGAGGCAAGAAAAAGTAGTGAAGGATGGATGAAGGTGAGTGAAAAAAGAGAGAGGGAGGGTTGGAGAGCAGACAGACACACTGGTGGTGGGTGTCTGTTGGCACAAAACCAGAAATCTTTCAAAAAGCCAGAGTTGTAAACCTCTCTCACACACACACACATAAACAATACACACTCACACATGCAAACCAAGGTGATGTCTGAGGTGACAGCAGGCTCACTATGCCAACGGAGGAGTGACAGATGTCACTGTGGTCACTTAAGAACAGATTTTTCAGGTGTTTGGGAACTATTTGGGGAACTTGGGTCTAGAAATGTGATTCTTCTTTTGAGGAGTTTGTGCGTGATGATTGATATGCAAAAGTAAATCGGCATTCTTTTTTTTGCAGGTGCTGTCCATTTGCTAATTAATTACTACAGAATGAAATAGAACATGTGCTTTTCAGATCAGAGTTTTTGCCAGACTGTTTAAGTGGAGCCGGCCAAGAAGAGCAAATGTCTCTGAGTGAGTCACTCAGTGACTGACTGACTTCCCCTTGTTTAATAGCGTAGTGGTTAGAGACGCAGATCTGCAACCAATAAGTCCCAGGTTCGGATCTTGTCACAGTCAAAGTGTTTAGACAAAAACTTCATTAGGATTTGATAGACAAAAACTTTGCTGACAACAACCTTCATTAGCTGCATTTTAGTTTGCCTAAAATAAAACTGATCATGATTATATTGCGAATATTTCTGGCGGATTTTCGAAGTACGCATCTGTGCATGCTTTTTGGGTTAGGTTAGGATAGACAAAAACCTTGATGACTACTACCAAAAACTGTTTATATTGCTACTATTTCTGGTGGATTTTTTAAGTATGCCTCCATGCATGCTGTTTGGGGTAATATAGGCTAGATCAAAACCCCTTGGGCATTAAAAGAGTAGGGGTTGCCATGATTCTCTCATGTTTTCACTTGCCGAAAAAGTCAATTACCGACACCTTATATTTATAGCTATTGTATCAATGTCATTCATGAATGAAAGAAAATCTAATGTTTTTGTGCCATGAAATGAAATAGCTTTGGAAGTGTAAAATACATATTCAGTCTCGCTAGTAATTGTTCAATACTTATGACTATTCCAAGTAATTAGATATTAGTAAACCTGTTTCTGGCTAACAAGCTGTTAAAAGAGCCAGTGGCAAAAGCCATGCATTTCATAGATGCTATTTGTGGTGTTGTTAAATATAATAAGAAACGGTAATCAGTTTTATAACAATGCCTAATGTTCTCATCTCATCTTCATCCACTTATCCGGAATTGGGTCACAGGGGCAGCAGCTCCAGCATTGGACCCCAAACTTCCCTTTCCTCAGCAACATTTGCCAGCTCTGACTGGGGGATCCCGAGGCATTCCCAGGCCAGTATTGATATATCTCTCCACCTAGTCCTGGATCTACCCTGAGGTCTCCTCCCACCTGAACATGCCTGGAACACCTCCCTAGTGAGACGTCCTGGGGGCATCCTTACCAGATGCCCGAACCACCTCAACCGGCTCCTTTCGATGCAGAGGAGCAGCAGCTCTACTTGGAGTTCCTCACGGATGACTGAGTTTCTCACTCTATCTCTATGGGAGATGCCAGGCACTCTTCTGAGAAAACCCATTTCAGCTGCTTGTACCTGTTATCTAATTATGTTGGTCATGACCCAGCCTTCATAACCATAGGTGAGTGTAGGATCTAAAACTGACCGGTATATCCAGCTCAGCTCTCTTTTTGTCACAACGGTGCGCTAAAGCAAATGCAATACCACCACCGCTATTCCAATTCTCCAGCCAATCTCCATTTTCCTTCACTCGTGAACAAGACCCTGAGATACTTGAACTCCTTTACTTGAGGTAACGCTTCATTCCCTACCTGGAGAAGGCACTCCATCAGTTTCCTGCTGAGAACCATGGCCTCAGATTTAGAGGTGTTAATCCTCATCCCAACCGCTTCGCACTCCGCTGCAAACCTGTCAAGTGAGTGCTGAAGGTCACAGACCGATGATGCCATCAGGACCACGTCATCTGCAAAAACCAGCGAAGGAATCCCCAGCCCACCGAACTGGAACCCCTCCCCACCCTGACTACCCCTCGGTATCCTGTCCATGAACGTTACAAACAGGATTGATCCCAAGGCGCAGCCCTGGCGGAGGCCAATCCCCACCTGTAACAAGTATGACTTAATACCGAGAACCCAAACACAGCTCACACTTTGGACATACATGGATTGGCTTGCCCTAAGAAGGGACCTCTTCACCTCATACTCCTGCAGCCCCTCCCACAGTATCTTCCAGGGGAGATATGCCTTCTCCAGATCCACAAAACACATGTAGACAGGATGGACATATTCCCAGGCCCCCTCCAGGATCCTTGCAAGAGTAAAGAGCTGGACAGAATCTGAATTCAATCTTAAGCTTCACTGCCGGAACCTCCTTTACAGCACCTTTGAGTAAACTTTCCCAGGGAGGCTGAGAAATGTGATACCCTTATCATTTTTGGTTTACTGTTTTTGTGTATTATTGTTTTTGTTATGCTGCCCTCTCTGTATAGGTTTTAACGCAAGTGAGATGGGTGGCTAGTTAAAACCACAGACAACAAATTCAACGCAGATATTTATTGGTTTTTCATGTACAATTTTGCATATCTCTTTCTTGTTTCCCATGAAGAATCTATTTATCGTAGCCTTTTCTGTAAACAAGTCTTATTTCTACCTGTAATGTGTAGCCTATATATGTTATTTTTAAGTATTGTAGATATCTTGTAAATGTACATTGTAAATATGGACATAAATGCTTTAAAGTCTGGTTTATTTTTCAATTAATGTACTGTATAAATCTACACATCGGAAGTGTCTTATTTCTCTTGAGAATATTATAACTCATTTCTAGTTTAAACATGTTTTTACATTTTGACCTTTTCAAGTTTTATATTATCAATAGATTTCTTTAAATAACAAAAGTAGAATTCTAGCCAGCTATAACCATGTAGTATTACAAACACCCGTCAATCTAATGAATTATTTATAGGCTACTTTGTTTAAGAAGGTAGCCTACTGAAAAAACATCATAAATATGCCCTAGCCAGACTTGGCAAGAAGCGCAGATAAATAAAATGCAAATCATAAATAGGCTTGTTGCATTACCATGGGGCACGATTTTGCGAAAAACCTAGTAGGGCCTATAGATGAATACAAATATTTTTAAATAGGCTTACCAAGCTATTAGCTATGTTTTATGCCATTCCTAAACGAATGTCAGCGTTGTTAATTGTTTTTAAGGCTATCTCAAATCGATTAAACAGACTAACAGTACGATAGCTATGTCAAACATTACTCAGAATTGCTTATGTCTAATTTTCTAAATCGAGCCTAACTTTGTGCTGGAATAATCAAGGCTCCACAAATAGTAATTCCAATTCCGTTTGGTAACTGTAAACACCCTCTCTATAATTTTAGATTCAATTCTAACTGCTAAATATGCATTGACAATGGTATGGCGGGAAAAAATCATTTGAAGTCAGCGTATACACTCCCCATTCCCTACAAGAAAGGAAGTTAAAAAAATATGCTAGCCTATTTATTACTCTTTTGAAAAACGTTTTATTTAAAATAATGTAATGTTTTAATTTAGATTATATTACATCTCTTGCATGACCAAATTCATCAACATATTTTACGATCAGAATGTCAAAATTATTTTTAGAAAAGGAGATAATCCATGCAATTCGGACCGATTTTTTACAAAGAGAAATGAGACTGAAGAGACTGAACGCTGTTATTAACGTCTGTTCGGTTTCAGTTCTTTATTTGGATTTTGCATCATTCACATGACTAGATTACAACCAATCGCTGAGGCGAACAATTTTGAAACACGGAAAAACAACAAGAACAGCAGCAAGTTAAACTGCACTATCTGTAAGTATGTTGGACATTTTCTTATGAATTTGGCTTACAACATCTAGTAAGATTGTTTTAGTCCTTTGTATTACTAGCTAGCTTGTTAGTAATGAAGCTAAAATGACATTTTCTCTCTGATGTTCGACATTGAACGGCTGCAACTTTTATCTAACTACAGCTGGTTAGCACGCTAGCTTGATGATTACTTGATGATTACTGCAATTGCCTTTAATCGTTTATAATCAAGTAGCTAGATTGTCTAGTTTTCTCTTACTTGTATGCTAAGAGGCTGTGTCCACATTCATACACTGGTGGTAGTTTTGCAGAACGTTCTGTGTCAAATTTAGTGTCTGTCACCTTGAACTGGGGAAAGTTGGCTTTAGCTAGCTGGATAACTTGTGCCTTTAGTTGTGACTGTTAGTTATTGCCAATGGCTTTTCTGTCTTGGTTGCAATACGATCCATGTTATATGGCTTTAGGGAACATGGTTGTCTATGGCCTGGTAACAGCAAAAATCACTGTTTTACAATTCAGTGATAAGAAACTTTTTTTCCTGACAGTTATGTAACATCTCTTCCCTATTGTTGGTTTAAGGTGTTGTGCATAACGTTCTGTGTGTCTGTTACATTCATGAACTAGGTAAAGCTGGCTTTAGCTAGCTAGATAAATTGTGCCTTTAGTTATTGTCAATGGCATTTCTGTCTTGGTTGCAATACTATCCATGTTTCGGTAAATATTGATGGACTAGGTAAAGCTGTCTTTTTATCCTGAGACTTAATTCTGTCTGCACACCTTCAGCTATCAAAAGAGAAAAGGGTCTTTGTGGTAAGAAGGTACATGTTCTCTCTAAATCTGAGGGAAAAAGTAGTGGAAAAGTAATTTAGTGTAAGGAAAATTGTACTCGTTCACAATCCAACATTTCTATACATACCAAAGTTAAAATGTTATTATTTGGCCATTATCAAAATGATCATACAAAGACAACGTGAAAACATTTATAGGATACTTTAGGTCAGTGATAGCCAACAGCTTGTAGTCTTAATAGAGAGTGTCTCAGTAAATGCACCGGTTGGATTGATTACACAAAATATAACCCAAACATACAACCTATACCAAAGTTGTCTCGAACTACAATATAAAAGTCAAGAGATATGCAATACAATAACAAGATGCTTGTGTATAGAACACAGGTTACTGTAACCTTTTTTACCAAGGGAGGAAAAAGTGCTTCCTCAGAGTTCTTGACTTTGTTCACTGCTTTTTACTAAGATTAGGTTAAGAAGTGTAAGGAGTGTTAGTCCACTGGATCTCCCTTGGCTACCTCCCCAGGGTGTTGCTGTGTGGCCAAAGATGCCCCTGCAGCCTAGGCCACTCCCTCCAGGGCACCTGTTCTGCTAAGGCATGGGACTGAACTTTGAACCTGTCCCATTACTCTTAGAGCCAAAAAAATTACTTTGACAAATTTTCTGTTTAATCAAGCATAATGTTTGGGACATAACAGTAAATGTAGTTCAGGAACTGTAATTAAAAACAAAAACATAATTCACGAAGATATTCTACTTCTTAGTACACTGATGATTTAACCAAGGTACTGTATTAGAATGAGATTAACCACAGCCCTGGTGGGTATATAATTCCTGAGAATGTAGAAAATGTTAAATAGGATGATGTGACTGACACCCAGAACACCTTTTTACTCTACAGAAAAAGAGAGTGATGGAATAATAGGGAAAGTAAAGAGACAAGGTAATGTCTTCAAAAGACCAAGATATAGACACCATTGCAGGTATTGCAAATAAGTTAGTGAGCAGATCATGTATTTCTAAAAAGCATTGTATGCAGTACAGGTTGAACCAAGGGGATATTTTAACATTCTGGCGTAATGGATTCAGTCCAGTCAAACTTGGATTGCAGTATTTACCAGTACCTTCAGTGGTTAATTATATCACATGCTGATCTTGGGTACCGGATACAAAGTCACACTATCACGGTGCCCCTGGCCAAAAGTATACCTACCTTTACTATTAAGTAACTATGTGCTTTAGTACTCTGAATATGTATAATCATTGAATTCAAGTACCATATCAATTGAAATATTGAACTTTTGTTAAAATAGACCCACTTATTACATTGGAAATATAATTTTAGTACAAAATATATTCCTAAATCATTTCAAATACATTAATGATATGAACTATTTAACTAAATAACACTTTAAACATTTCATTATCATTTGATACGATTGTTTGTCAAGGGCGAGAGTCATTAAATTGTTTATTGCAGCATTTGATAGCCTATTAGCGCATGATGTGACAGGCTCAATCTCTTCTCACTGTAATGTTGGTTACTAGCTGTTATATACATTGAGGGGGCGTGTTTACCTAGCAAAGCAAAGACAGTAACCCCCCATGCCAAATGGTCAATGTAAACATTCCTGTGGTTATCAGAGCGCAAAATACAGAGAGAATCTAAACAGAGAGGTTTCTGTTATTCTCTTTATCTAGGCACATTCACTTCCAATGAAACGTACATTCATATTGTAATTGTTAATGCTCAGATGCCACACTTTCCTCCAAACTCACAACTTATGTCTCTTTTCCGACACTTTAAACAACTATAGGCCAATATCGAACCTCCCATTCCTCTCAAAAAATTTAGATAAATGTGTTTTCCAACAACTGAATGCTTTCCTGAAGACAAATAACATTTATGAATTGCTCCAGTACAGTTTCAGACCCCATCATAGTACTGCATTCATGAAGGTAACAAATTACTTTCTAATGGCCTCAGACAAAGGTTCTGCATTTGTCCTATTTCTTCTTGATCTTAGTGCTGTTTTTGACATTATTGATCACTCCCTTCTCTTTGAGAGATTGGAAACCCATATTGGGCTACGTGGGAATGTTTTAGCCTGGTTTAAATCGTATTTATCTGAAAGATGTCAGTTCGTATGTGTGAATGGTATATCCTCTGACAAATCAAAAGTATGTTTTGATTTTTCCTCAAGGCTTGGTTCTGGGCCCTTTATTGTTCTCACTATATATGCTGCCTCTTGGAGATGTAACCCGAAATCACAATGTAAATTTTCACTGCTATGCCGATGACACACTGGTATATATTTCGATGAAGCATGGAGAAACCCCAAAATTTGCTACTTTGGAAGCATGTGTTCAAGATATTAGGAATTGGATGACAGAGAACTTCTTGCTTTTAAAGTCAAGAAAAACAGAAATGCTCGTTTAAGGACCCAGTGAAACCAAGTGTTTTATTGGCAGATCTCACTGTGAACCTCGGTGGCTGCATGGTCGTATCCCAAAAAACTGTAAGAAATCTTGGCGTTTTCCTCGACCCTGACCTCTCCATTGATGAACATATAATAAATATCTCAAGAGTTGCTTATTTTCAAATTCGAATTATTGCAAAAATCAGGAACGTTCTATCAAAAACTGATGCATAAAAACGAATCCATGCTTTTGTTACATCCAGATTAGATTACCGCAATGCTCTTTTTTCAGTTTACCCTAATAAATCAATAAATAAACTTCAATTAGTGCAGCACATGTCTGCTAGAATCCTAACTAGAACAAAAGAATTTGAACACATTACTCCAGTACTAGCCTCATTACACTGGCTGCCTGTCAGTGTTAGGGCTGGTTTTATTGTTTAACTATAACTCAATACATGGACTTGCTCCTACTTATCTCGCTGAAATGATCCAGCCATACATACCTGCACTTAACCTTTGATCACAAGATGCCTTTTTACTGTACCTCAAATTTCTAAACAAACAGGCAGGGCTTTATCTCATAGGGCTCCACTACTTTGGAATGATTTGCCAATTAAAATTAGAAATGCAGACTCAGTGCAAACCTTCAAGACTCATCTCTTTAGCTTGATCTATGATTAAGTGTAGTCTGGCCCAGGGGCGTGAAGGTGACCAGATAGGCCTGATACAGTCCTCCCTTGCTGTCTTGCCAGGTGGGCTCTCATCGCCACTGGGAGGCCCTCCCTCCAATGCCATTCGGGGGTGGAGTCACTGGCTTGTTGTCTCTATGTTGAGCACTGGTGCAATTGGGCTATACTCTGCTGGCAATACTCTGCCCTCATTCAGGATGATTGCGGTTGGTGAGTGTCCCTTTGGTTGATGCTTGGCAATGTGGATGGATTGATTTCCTGCCTGTTGGGCCCTGTCCGGGGCCTCCTCTGGATAGGGCCACAGTGTCACTGGACGTCCAAGTGCAACGTCACAGTTGCACTTGGACGTCTGATTAGAACTAACCAAAAGATTTATATCACCAAAATCTGCAAGTGCACTGTATATGTGTATTTTTTGTAATATGAAGCTTGAGCATATTAATAGCAACTATCTATTTCAAATAATTATCTTGGTCCAAGAGTCTTTAATTCTGAAAACTGAATTAAAAAAAAAAGGCCAAATCGTTTCAGATGATAATGAAATATTTTAAGTCTTATTTAGTTAAATATTTCATATCATTATTGTATTTGAAATGAATTAAGAATATATTTTGTACAAAAATTATATTTCCAACGTAATAAGTGGGTCTATTTAAACAAAAGTTCAATATTTTAATTGATATGGTACTTGAATTCAATGATTATACATATTTAGTGTACTAAAGCACATAGTTACTTAATAGTAAATGTAGATATACTTTTGGCCAGGGGCGCCCTGATAGTGTGACTTTGTATCTGGTACCCAAGATCAGCATGTGATATAATTAACCACTGAAGGTACTGGTAAATACTGCAATCCAAGTTTGACTGGATTGAATCCATTAGGCCAGCATGTTAAAATATCCCTTGGTGCAACTTGTACTGCATACAGCAACACCACTATCAGTGTGCTTTATTAAACAGAAATTTGTTCAAAGTATTTTTTTTCTCCAAGGGTAAAGGGCCTGGTTCAAACCCATGCCTCCGCAGCACATGTGCACTGGAAGTGGACTGGGTTGCAGGAGCATCTTTGGCCACACAACAACACCCTTGGAGGTAGCCAAGGGAGATCCACTGGAATACCAACCTTTAACACTTCTTAACCTAGTCATAGTAAAAACTATTACCCTTAACCTAGTCTTAGTAAAAGTAAATTGTATTGCATATATCTTTACTTTTATATTGTGGTCCGGGACAACTTTGGTATTGGTTGTTTGTTTGGGTTATTTTTTGTGTGTAATCAAGCCAACAGGTACATTTACTCCTCCATTAAGACTACAAGCTGTTGGCTATCATTGACCTAAAGTATACTATAAATGTTTGCACTTTGTCTTTGTATGATCATTTTGATGATGGCAAAAACATTTGATTTTAACTTTGGCATGTATAGAAATGTTGATTGGTGAACAAGTGCCATTTACTTGCCACTAAATACACTTTCTAATGTTTTTCCTCAAATTTATACCTTCTTGCCACCATTTGTTTCTTGATATCTTAAGATGTGCAGCAGACAGAATTAAGTCTCAGGATAGATGCCAAAAGGTTTTTCTTACATATCAACACCTGGAGACTGCTTCTACCGTCTACTGTTCAATATTCAGGAGCAATGCACAGGGAGAGCTGGCCCCTATTTCAGGAATACTTTATTCCGGAACGGTTTACTTGACAACATTAAGAATTGTATTAACATCTCTAAACAGTATGGCCAATAATTCAAACAGGTATGTCCAGGAAGTGTGCTGGTGTGATGATGCTCCTGACTTGTAGAGGAATGTATATGAAAGCGTCTGCCCAGGATTCTGTCCTTCAACCCCAGAGATGTGAGAGCCTAATAGATCCATAATTAGAATGCAACACAGTCTCTGTAAACACAGGCAACATTTATTTATGTGATTGATTAATTAGGTGGCATTTCTATACCTAAGGAATATTTGTTATTGTTAAAAAGTGTTGTTGGTCATACATTTGACAATGAAATGCATGCGTGTGATTTGGGAATACTTACTTTAGAACAATGCATTGGAGATGATGTACAGTAACAGGTGAGTCAGACCAACTAAACTGGGATGTCAAACATGACCCAAACTGATAGCAAGAAAGTACAGATAGGGACAACTGTAGGGCAGCGAGGTCACATGACTGTCAGGAAAAAACATGTTTGACTGAATTCTAAAACAGGGAGTTTTTTGCTGGATGTTTAGTTACCAGGCCATACACAACCATGTTCCCTAATACCATATAACATAGGTACTATTGCAACCAAGACAGTAAACCAACAGGAAAGACATTGTGAGTTACTTGGCTTCCCAACTAAAGGCATAACCGCTATCTAGCTAGATAAAGCCAGCTTTACCTAGTCCATCAATATTTACCGACACATGGATAGTATTGCAACCAAGACAGAAATGCCATTGGCATTAACTAAAGGCACAATTTATCTAGATAGCTAAAGCCAGCTTTACCTAGTTCATGAATGTAATAGACACACAGAACGTTATGCACAACACCTAAAATCAACAGTAAGGAAGAGATGTTACATAACTATCAGGAATAAATCTTCTGTATCACTTTATTATAAAACAGTGATTTTTGCTGTTACCAGGCCATAGACACAACCATGTTCCCTAAAGCCATGTAACATTGTATTTCAACCAAAACCGAAAAGCCTTTGGCAAAAACTAACAATCACAACTAAAAGCACTAGTTATCTAGCTAGCTAAAGCCAACTTTCCCCAGTTCATGAAGGCGACAGACCAAATTTATCAGAGAATGTTCAGCACAACACCTAAAACCAGTGTATGCATGTGGACACAGCCTGTTAGCAAACAAGTAAGAGAAAACAAGACA
This sequence comes from Esox niger, assembly GCA_016801105.1. Classification (NCBI taxonomy): domain Eukaryota; kingdom Metazoa; phylum Chordata; class Actinopteri; order Esociformes; family Esocidae; genus Esox; species Esox niger. The sequence continues at coordinate 45,509 of JACXGJ010002912.1, forward strand.
ATCTAGCTGCGTGATTATAAAACGATTAAAGCCACTTGCAGTAACCATCAAGCAAGTGAGCTAACAAGCTGTAGAAAAAAAAAGTTGCTGCCATTCAATGTAGAACTTCAGAGAGAAAATGTCATTTTAGCTTCATTACTAACAACATCTAGCTAGTAATACACAGCACTAAAACAATATTACTTCATGTTGTAAGCCAAAGTCACAAGAAAATGTGAGCAGTTTGGCAAGCAGTTTAACTTGCTGCTGTTCCTTTTTATCGGTTTTAAAGTTGTTCTGCTCACCGATTGGTTGAAATCTAGCCATGTGATTGATACAAAATCCAAATAAGGAACTGAAACCAATAATAACAGCGTTCAGTATCACTGAGTTTCGGCGCTTATGGACGTTAACATCGCTGTTTCAAACACCGTACAGAACAGGGAAAACTGCGTTTTGGAAGCCGATATTAGTGACTGAAGAAGGCGTAAATGACAGCGCTTATTGTAGCACTTGGACGGCGTCCCAAATGACGTTTACAACAGGGAAAATGACGTTTTGGACAGCAGTTTACTGGGGGAACGGCGTGTTGGACGGCGGTTTACTGGGGGAGTGGTGTGCTTTGCGCGTCATTGGATGACGTGGGACGCCGTATCTCTATAACGTGTTACGTGTCGTCTGAACAACATAGGTATTGTCCAGCTGTTGAATAAATTAATTGACGCACCTGCTATCGACGCCGTAATGAGTCATGTTTTTGACGCAATTGGCCTTCCTTTGTTGAAAACATTGTTGCACCTGCTATTGACTGCGCTGCACAAAAGTAAATATTTCCTCTGGTCGATTGCTCTATGTTCCGTCATAAAACCTACTAGGAAAGAGATGCTCTAATAGGACTGTGTGTGGAGTTTTTCAAATTCGGAGCATGCATATGGAAAATGTCACGGCATCATTTCTTTTTCTGTTTTTAACTCTAGTGACAAATGATCTATAGCGGTTGCTACACTGTCAAATTCTTTTGATGGCTTTATTTGTGTTGGGACTTGAATTGAGTTGATAGGCTACTGTTTTAGTAGTTTCTAAGTTGAGACCTCCATTGGCGAACAATGAATAATTAACACATTGCTTTCTGCTGTCGAGCGCAGATGTTAGAGACCTATTCACCATTATCGAATCACCTAAATAACACACTCAGCGTTGCGGTGTTACAGGTAGATCATCTAATGTTTATCAAGGGTTAAGATTCACAATGTTAGAGCTTTTATCGTTCTAAATTTCAGACAGTAGAATGACTTTAAGTAAGCAAAATGACATCCCCTCATGATGTACTCACATTACTAAAGTACCCAATGTTGCAAATTTGGGACAATATTAGTATTTTTTTCAAACAAAAACTGCACATTACAAGTCTTATGTCAAGACTTACACAAGTGAAAGATCTTATGTACTGAAAGACAGCCCTGCTCCAGAGACAGTGTCCTGGTCGTTTACATTCCAACCCCATGTACTTGCAGCCTCATTCATTTACTGACTTTCTAATTGTTTGTATCAAGTGTATTAAATTAGGGTTGGAGTGAAAATAACCAGGATAGGAGCTCTCCAGCAGCAGAGTTTAAGTAATTGTGAAAACAAAGGGAACATAAAATTTAGTATTTTGCAAAAACAATTTGTATTTTGCCAGACTATTTACTCATTAAATACAAATGAATTAGGAAACGTAAGCTTGTACATGTGTGCAAGTAAAATAAACATTTGGTCACAAATAAACCAAATGATTACTTTAAATGTCAAAGTCATGTGTTCACATCACAACCCAACATACAGGGTCATTTTAACCCAAGTTTAATAGTGATCCGTGAGTGATGAAAGACAGTTCTTCAACTCATTATCAATTATGGCTTTAATATTTGCGCTACTCAACCATCACAAATACCGCCGTACTTCCCTCTCTTTCCCATTATTCCCACAAACGTTTTACTCTACCTCTTAGGGCCACGTTGGACCCCTACAGGTGAGCAGCAGCGCTGAATACAAAAGGCGCTTTTTAACACATAGTCAAACTTACCCATCAATATGCCTACACAAGTGTTTTCACAATGCACTATATTAATATTATATTAGCAATATCATTCACTACTTTGGTGAATTCAGGATACATAGTCAAATCAGCAGATCACAACATTTTGGTCATTAAATGATCAAGAGCAATATAAACAAAAGTAATTAAATAAGTTTGTTTTTCTCTTTAACAGAGCTAGCTCACAACAATGCAAGAGCTAACTACAAAGATGCAATTTGTCACTTGCTAGCAGAGGAAATGAGGCATTAACACAACATGTTATTCAGACATTCCATTATACACGACCATAGACGCACCACAAACGTGAAGTTCACACGACACGTTATTCAGTTATATTTAGATGTACACAGCAAAATCGGAAGTGTTAATTCAACACCAACACTGTTATATTTAACACCCACAAAGTGTCTATATATGTCCACTTTTGGATTTTAAGGTAATATTTATTAAAGTGTAATACAAACAAACATTTTTAACAGCCATATTTTGTTAATACAACACTGTATTGTTAAAAATTAACTGTTCAACACTTATTGGTCTTTCATTCACACTACACTGGTGTTAGGGTTAAAATATAGCATTGTAAAGGAACACCAACACTGTGAGAATATAACACAATTTTTGTGCTATAATATTTTATTATAATATTCTACCATGCTTGGGACCTGGTAAAAAGCTATACTGACCTGCGCTTTTAGTGAAGACAATAGACAGAATAGACAGAAAAACATTTATTTCTGTATACCACATGTAATATTTAAAACGTTTTTAAACTTAACTTTAGTTTAGATCTGAATTCAACATGACCGTTGCTAAAATCATAATGGTACATTGTCATTTTCAGACTTGCATCTGAATGTGCATTTAAACATAAGTACAATAAGGAACAATATAAACCTTATCGTCATCATCATCATAAGAAAACTGTTTGTCATGAGGTCTGTAACACTGTCAGACAATAACAGTGAACTAATCATCCAGTTCCTCAATGCTAAATGCATTCAAATGGCCATCAAAATACTGTGTAATAACCTTACAAGTCAAAAGGAATACTTGATCGTTATTGACAATAATATTATCTTTTTGAAAACAGGTGTTTCATTTTTAACATCAGTGCAAATAAACATTCCGATCTGGTATTCTGTGCCGTAGCTTTTGACCCAGGATGTAGTGGAGACACTAGAGACATGAAAAATGTCACTCAAAACCTCTGCCTTCAAGATTAACAATACATTTTTCATTAATTGGACCAAACTGACATTTTTTTAAATAAGTGTTCCCAGTGAAACGCTAGCTAAGTATGATGTTTTTTAACCACTGTTTTTGTTATGTTTTTAAATTAAAAAGTTGTTTCCCCTCATATCTCATACACCATATATGTATTAGTGGGCCAATTTTCCTGATACATCTTGTATAATGAATCATGAGATTATGTTTCAGGATTACCATTCTTTCAGGGAAGATAGATTTGAAAAGCTTGTGGTGGTCAGAAATTAAATGCTTCAAAAAAACTGTCATAACATATGTTATGATGGGAGAGAAAACAATGTTTACAATCTGAGGGAGTATTGCGAATGAGGCACCATGACTGAATTGAGACCAAGACTATTGCTACTGTTGCAATTTTGAGTCCACTGGGTCTGTTCTTTCACTCACTATATCCATAGCTAAAGCTCAGAATCCTTTCAGAAAGGTTTTTTAACAAAATCCAGTCTCTGACCAAATACTGGAAAAAAAGCCATAACTCGTACTGCACTACACCCTTTAACAAATCATGCATGATATCAACAGCGTAATTATCTGAGGAATGAAAAAACTGTAGAGAGTTAACGGGACAAGTTCTCTTCACACCAAATGTTGAGGCAAGATTTTCATCTTGTGCCAAGGCTTTGCAATTTTCTGCATAGAGCTCCTTCATGCGAAGAATCACTCCTAGATCATCTTCACTAAAATCTGTCTGCAACTTTTCCTTATCTTTTAAACAAAATTGGTAACAGTAGGTTGCAGAAAACAACTCAACAAAACCAAAGAGACCATGCAAGGCCAAGTTGTCACCAGTTGAATAACAGATCCCTTCAATGTCTCCAAAACCTTTAAATCATCAACAAGTGGATGTAGGATCTGGCCAAAACCCTATTTCTTTAAGTCCTCAGTGTGGAAAAGTTCAACAAGATGAATACTCAACACAGAATTTAATCTGGGTGGTACATTTCTTTGGAGCCTTACGGATTGGTAGTTTCAAAATCATCATAGTAAAGCTGAATTTGAAGAGCATTTTCTTGGTTTGCAAATAATGTATTATTTCTGAAATATGAACCATCATTAATGTCTTTGAAAATACCATCTTCATGAAGCTTTAGTTGTTGGAAGCAGGAGGTGAGTTCACAAGTTGTGAACATAGACTCAAGACTCCCCAAAATGGGCATATACATGAATTTCTCATTGACTGGTATTTGGCTGTATATACCAGTTGTTTTGTTTAACTGCACATCTTGGTGCATACCAAGAACATGCTGTAGCATTTTCAACTTTTTAAGAAAATATCGCTATCTTTTTTATTCTGTATTGAAGGGTGTGAAAGGATTATCGAGTCTTTCAAAACAGTCCTTAACTTTTCCAAGGCCTGGCTAGGAACATCAGAAGATGAAAATTGAATAACTGAGTCCTGTGCTTGAGAATGAATGTCATTAACAAGTTCTTCTATTGAGCCAACCAAACATTGCACAGTGCTTTCAGAGACGCCCGATACTTGTATTTTGGAAATGATCGAGCTACACATGTCCATTAAGCGCCTATTTGCAACAGCAGCCGGGTGTGTGACAATAGGATTGCATATTGGCAGTGAATCAGAACAGTTCATGTTTGCATTGTTAGAACAGTCATTGCTCACCTCAAGAACACTTTCAGAATGGCATATGGGCAAGTCCTAGCAAGAGGTATGGACAGGATGTGTGGGGCCCATCAGTAACAGGCAACACGTCCTATCCATGGTCCTTTGTTCAGAGTTAGTCAGCACATCTGTGTTGTGTTAAGTTTCTCATGCCTATTTCCTCTCACTGGAAAGCTGCTCAACTGTTGAAGCTTTTTTGGACCATCTTCATAAGGAGACTTGAATGTTCTTCTGGAGTCATTTGCAGAGTTGCGCTGAACAGTTTTCAATCTGTAGGCTATGTCACGTCCTGGCTATGCCCCTAGCCATCTTCGTGCTGGCTGGGGCCATAGTCAGGACATGGCCAGAAGAGGTGCCTCTAGGCACCTCTATGTGCTTTGGTCTCCCCAATTGGAGGCAGGTGTTCGTTATTGCCTCCAATTGGGGAACCTATTTATGTTGAAGGGTTGCCCATAGTATTGTGGTTTATTTTGGTTAACAGCCGTAGGCTATGCAACCCAGTCGGTAAGCTGCTTTGAGTTTGTTTGTTTCTTTTGTTTGAATAAATATGTCAAACTATTTTCACCTCGTCTCTGCGCCTGAGTCCTTCCACCAGCTTCACCATGACAGGCTAGGTATCCCTGTCCAATAAGAGAATCATAATACTGTTTCTGTTAAAAACGGGTTAGAATACATGTGTTGCAGTGTTAATAAACGTGATAATCCATCAGACAAATTAAAAGCAAACATTTATTTCCTCCTTTTCAGTGTAGCTTATTGAGATGCGATGCGTCTCAATAACGGTCTCTTGTTGATAAAGTTTTCCTTTAAATGTGTGCAAATGAGTTAGACAAAGAATAAGGTGGAGCTACAATAAAAAAATATAATGACAAACACTCACATAACCAGTGGCTGAGTTCTTATCCTTCAAGCTGGGAACAGTGTGACTATTCCAAGTGCATAGGTAATGGCGATATTGATTGGTGGGATCCTCCTGTATTGAAGCAAGATACAGAAATTCGGCAACATGCATACATGTGTATGTAATTGATTTCAAGTTAATACACACTATAAAAGAACAATCCAATCCTAAATAAAGACAAATCATGCCAAGACAGTACAAAAATACATTTTAAATCATATTCAGTACATGTAAAGTGCACCGATTAAAGTACAAAAATTAAGCAACTACAAAAACAGTGTATTAAATAAACTCCTTATTTTAATTGAAAACATACCCATGACTTTCTATCATATCTGCTACCAAGATGTTGAAAAGCTTCTTTCTTATTTGATCAGACAGACCACTGGTTTGGTTATACTCTAAAGATTTCTGCCCCACCTGGCTTTGAATGCAAAGCTGAATGGACCAGCTGTAAGAAAATTAACATGCTTGTAAAAATATATTAAACAAAACACGCAATAATAAACACATGCCAAGCCATATTATTATCAGGAGGTCCTTCTACAAGTTTTCTTTTATATGCTTTGGTGGACTCCAGAATTATAGTCAAACCAGAACTTGCAGAGCTAACAGATGAAATGCTATCCTCTGAGCAGGAGGACTCAGAGACATCTGTTTCAGCTGACGGGATAAGCAGGAAGTCCAACATGATGTCAGAAAATAAGGAATTTGGGATTTGAGAGGTTTCAGACAAAAACATAATACATTAAAATGCTGGTAGAAATATCATGTGCCAATGTGTCATTGTCTTAAATTTAATTTAAGATATAATTTGAAATAATAATGACAGAGGTTACTTACCAGAGTCATCAGTAGTGAACACCTGAAAACATACTGAATGCATTTTGACTGCATTCAGCAGGTTGAATTTAGCTGACACTGCAGTCAGAAAAAAACCAAAATTAAATGTGTATAAAGACAATAGTGATCACAGTCATGCTTGAGTGGATTCCTCAAGTGCTACTTTGAATAATTAGAAGCATTGCAATTTGATCAGTCCAAAGCGCACTTCATAATAAGTCTGAGAAATATATATTTAATTAATTAATTCATTAACAAATATTCGCTTACCATCTTTAATTAACTTGCTAATATTGCAGCAGTCATTTGTCATAGATATTCTGACCCATTTTGTCACTCTCTTGTATTTCACCTGGACCAGCATTGCTCTCTTCTTTTTAAAAAACACATTAGTGACTATTTTATTTAGTTATTAATCATTATATTAAAACGACTTAACTAAATCAACATACCACAATTATATCACAGCATTGATACTGAAATAATATTGCTATGGTGATTCGTGTTCCTTAAATCTAGCATAGCCACGTGTGGCTAACTTTGGGCTTGCATCAAATAGCTATTACAGTAGCTATTAGTAAAGTAGCTATATAACCAACAGCATCTCAATAAAAATACTATATTAAATAATATATTATTCAAAGTGAACCTACATAGTACAGTGAAATATGGCTAGCTTGTAGTTAGTCAAGTTAGTCTGTGGCGTTAATCTACCATAAAGACTCCTCTTGCCATGATTTGTGATTATTTTATCATTTAAATTGCTATTGCAGCAGCTTTATTTAATTCATGTCTGTGGTGCACTGAGGCTATAAGAGAGGTGATAAATCGGGCATAAAGCCAGCCATCGCGCACCACCACGGCCTCGATAAAGCATGCAAGCCCTGGGGAAGTAGAGGCCAGATGCGTGTTGGCATTAATTAAACTGATCTTAACGTGCACAAAAAACGAATTCACAAAATGAGCAAATACCACTGAAAACATTTTATATAGTATCTTCTGTTTTGAATGCTATTTTACATCTTAATACCGGTATCAGTTGTATGCTTGTTTCAAGCATGTCCTACCGTACCATTACAGTACCGTAGGCTACTCATACTAGCCATAACTGAAATAGCTGACTAACTAATGTCAGCTAGCCAGCTAATTACAAACGAATGAAATAAACTATTCAAAATAAATTAGCAATAATATAATTGTTATTGACAAAAGATTAAAGTACAAACCTCAATATCACGTGTTTTAACAATCCTATAAAATGAATGCCAGCCTCCACATGGACAATTGTAGTAGGTCAGGTGGCAGTTGGATTTAAAAAATTTAGGCGTGGTTAGTATCACTATTACAGAAACACCCAGAATTAACAGACACTGAGATGAATGTAGCACTCACTGTGTTACGTTACAACTTTATTGTGTTATAACACTGCACTAGTCACTTCAACACTGACACTGTATTTTCAACACCCGTGATTTTGCTGTGTAACTATAAATATTGCTGCCACAAATGTATCTGTAGAAACAGACGTTTTATGTAAAGCAAGTTTGGCTAGCTAAGAATTATTGTACTATTTTGCCACGCTTTAGGTAAAGCAAGTTGGCTAGCTAACAGTAATAGTATTTGCCATGCCGGCAAGTTGTTCATCCAACATTAAATGCAAAGTAAATGTGTCAGTTTTCAATGTGATTTTTCTTCAGATGAGTAAATAGTTTTACTTGAAAGAGAAGGGGGAGCAGGTTTAAAGTCGAATGAAATTGTGTACTGTATTTACTTGAACCTGAATAACTTTATTAATTAGGAGAACATTATTATTACAATTTTTTAAAGGATATGCTTTATGTTTTTTATAAGTGTATGCATTACTTAAGTAGGCAGAGCAGAGACAGGAGTCTTGATAGTGAGGGACAAAATGGAACATGAGCCAACAGGGAACATTGAAAAGGAGAGAGTAGACCATAGTGGAACAGAGGATAGGAAACAGCAGAGAGAAGAGATGGAGAAAATGATCAAATAAAAATATTACTTTATACAACAACCGTGATATTATGGCATAGCTTTACGTTTTTTTTTTCAGTAGTCACTGTCTTGACTCCTACAAGAAAAATTTGGAAGACCGATGACCTGACAGCTCGATTTTACCTTCTGGATCAGAGCAGAAAAGAGACTGAAGAGAGACATGCCATGGCATGAGTTTGATGATGATAATGCAAGATTTTGCCACACCATATGTGACCTGCTCTGCAAACTGCCACAATACAAAAAAGGTTTAGCCAAGTTCAAAATCCATCAGCTTCTTTGAGTGCTGAATACATTGTTTGAATTACCCACCCCAATGTGGCTAAATTAATCTTATTCCAAAGTGACTAAATAACTTTTATTTGTGATTTGAGTGAAAACTGTTTGCACATACTTGGAAAATAAGTATTTGGTCAATAACAAAAGTTTATCTCAATTTTTTGTATACCCTTTGTTGGCAATGACAGAGGTCAAACGTTTTCTGTAAGTCTTCACGGGGTTACACACACTGTTGCTGGTATTTTGGCCCATACCTCTATGCAGATCTCCTCTAGAGCAGTGATGTTTTGGGGCTGCGCTGGGCAACACGGACTTTCAACTCCCTCCAAATATTTTTTATGGGGTTGAGATCTGGTGACTGGCTAGGCCACTCCAGGACCTTGAAATGCTTCTTATGAAGCCACTCCTTTGTTGCCTGGGTGGTGTGTTTGGGATCATTTTCATGCTGAAAGACCCAGACACGTTTCATCTTCATTGTCCTTGTTGATGGAAGGAGGTTTTCATTCAAAATCCCACTATACATAGCCCCAGTCTTTCCTTTCCTTTACACGGATCAGTCATCCTGGTCCCAGAAAAACAGCCCCAAAGCATGATGTTTCCACCCTCATGCTTCACAGTAGGTATGGTGTTCTTTGGATGCAACTCAGCATTCTTTCTCCTTCAAAGACGACGAGTTGAGTTTTAACCAATACGTTCTATTTTGGTTTCATCTGACCATATGACATTCTCCCAATCCTCTTCTGGATCCTCCAAATGCTCTCTAGCAAACCTCAGACGGGCCTGGACATGTACTGGCTTAAGCAGGTGGAAAGGTCTGGCACTGCAGGATTTGAGTCCCTGGCGGCATAGTGTGTTACTGATGGTAGCCTTTGTTACTTTTGTCCCAGCTCTCTGCAGGTCATTCACTAGGTCCCCCCGTGTGGTTCTGGGATTTTTGCTCACCGTTCTTATGATAATTTTGACCCCACGGGGTGAGATCTTGCGTGGAGCCCCGGATCGAGGGAGATCATCAGTGGTCTTGCAGGTCTTCCATTTTCTTCTAATTGCTCCCACAGTTGATTTCTTCACACCAAGCTGCTTACCTATTGCAGATTCAGTTTTTCCAACCTGATGCAGGTCTACAATTTTGTTTCTGGTGTCCTTTGACAGCTCTTTGGTCTTGGCCATAGTGGAGTTTGGAGTGTGACCGTTTGAGGTTGTGGACAGGTGTCTTTTATACTGATAACAAGTTCAAACAGGTGCCATTAATACAGGTAACGAGTGGAGGACAGAGGAGCCTCTTAAAAAACAAGTTACAGGTCTGTGAGAGCCCGAAATCTTGCTTGTTTGTAGGTGACCAAATACTTATTTTACTAATTTTGTCTCTCATAGTTGTTGTGTACCTATGATGAAAATTACAGGCCTCTTTCATCTTTTTAAGTGGGAGAACTTGCACAATTGGTGGCTGACTAAATACTTTTTTGCCCCACTGTATGTATTAATTAGGTCCAGGTTATTGGTTATTTTTGATTGATAAATGCTTAATAGACTATTAATAATGTAAAAAATTGAAATATTTGAAAACTAAAGGTTGTTGATGGTAGAGCAGTTGTCCGTGAAGCTATATTGGTTGGTCATTTTGATACGAGCTATTGACATTTATTGTTATGCCTCGTTTGCCTTGCTCCCTTCAGATGATTAATCACAGAGTTGTTTGGAACCTGACACATTGCTGAGCTGGAATGGAGGTTTGTGGTCAGTCTGGCTGGTATATTTTGACATTGTTGTGAAGGTGAGGGCTTTTTTTTTGGTATTGATTCTCATAAGAGATGGTTAGGGGAAAATTCTCTGGTGGGGTCGATGCTCTCATGGATTCTCTGGTGGGGCTAGGGTCAGTTACTCAGGCTGATTTTGTGTGTGTGTCTGTGTGTGTGTGTGTGAGTTTGTTATATTACATTACATAGACACTTAATAAGTACATTGTCTTTCCACTGGATGAGAATCTGATTAGTCTGTCACCTTGTAACTTGTATTGGACACAACACACACAAACACAAATAACAGCAGCAATCTTGTCGGTCCCTCCATCTAGTGCTGTGATCCTGCTTGCTCTGTTCGCTGTCAAAGTTGAGCATTTGAAACTGTGTGTCCCATGTCAGATCCTGCCCCTAGCCACCTGCATCTCCCTGGGCTTCCCTCTACACAGTTCTCCTGGTTCTTCCTGTCTCTAACTGGCTCCCCCAGAATCAGAGCTACAGAGCCAGGGCTCAACCGAGCTTTAATGAAGGTTCTCCCAGGAACTATTGAGCCTTCCCTGGGAAAAACACTGAAAGGTGAAGGGGGCACAGAGGCAACCTATTAGGATTATCTGGGGGGGGGTTATTTTCTAATATAGAGACAGTGGGAGAGAGAAAAGTGTTTGCGTTTGTGTAACTACAGTGCCCTCCACTATATTGGCACCCTTGGTAAATATGAGCAAAACGGTATGTGAAAAGAAAAAGTTTATCCTCATGGTCTTTCATTCAAAACATTCACAAAAATCAAAAACATGTTCCAGGACACCCCTAGAAATTCTTATGGGTAAAATGTTGGTGAATCTTTGATGTTGTGGGTCAACCAGGCCCGAAATTTTGAAATTCCGCCAGGGACCTGAGCAGGCCTGTGTCCAACATTTGTACATATCAGCAAGCTCTTTATATCTATTTGTACAAATACCTATGCTATTGGTATATATGCATGCATTGAATGCATGCCCCCAAATCATCACCAGAACCAGTGTGGTGTGGGTCCAGCAGGTTTGTAGCCGCAGAAAGTGTGGTGCGTTTGGGTATTGTATTCCCTGCCGCTTTTCTTCCTTAGTGAGTCACGCTGTTGAAATGGGTGCTGTTGAAGCCAACCTGCTTCACCCGAGTAAGTTGATGAGAAGAAGTCAATAAGGAAGAGAACAATATTATAATCAATAACCAACCAGTTTTACTGAATACACAATCAGATATATCTGGAGACAAACTTACCAACAAGTCTAAAGTTACTTCCCCTAGGTGCGGTTTTTATAGCATTTTCAGTTCCCTCCCAGTCCTTAATCTACCCCCTGCATATACATTCATTCTTACTCGCTAGGGCGTGAGTACTCAAGTTCCTAATTGTCTTGCCTCGGCTCATAAGGCGCGGATCTCGGGTCAGCCCTCCTAACCAATAACATGTGTTTTCCTGTTACTGCAGAACTTGTGGTACATGACTCCCCCTCCCCAGCCTGTTGCAGTTTAACTTATATTCTGCACCTTTCTTCTTCCAACTTCCTCCTCAATTTCTACATCAACCTTAACATATCACATTAGCCTTTATCACATTAATATTATTAACATATCATATTAGCCTTAATCATATTAACATTATTAACATTCCCCCTTTTGATCTCTACCAGAGATCATATTCCTGGCCCAGTTCCTCGGTTGGTTCTCGTGAGTCTCCTTTTCTTCCGCCAGTAACGGCATCATAAGATTGTTCGGGGTTCCGTGCTCCGATTTCTCCACTGCGGTAGAGATCACCCTAACTGCTAGGCCTCGAATGCAGGGGATACAACAACATTAACAGGTAACAAGAATAGCCATAAAAGTAGATAAATACATTAATATTGACATTACCAAACCCTTCCATTTCCCGAAAATCGAGTTCATCCATTCTTCCAGAGGGTCGTTGACACCAGAATGTTCATGCATAGTTTTTGAGAGGGTCCTCAACCCATCTAACGCCTTGAACACCGACCCGTCTGGAGCCGTATTGTTGGGAATGAAAGTACCCCAGGCGTCTCCAAACATCTCGCATACGCCCCCTTTTTCTGATGTGGGGCCCAATTGTTGTCTAAGGCCATTCTGTTCTGAACCGCCATCATTATGACACAATCGTTTTCTGGTTGTGTTCTGTATACCTGCACCAATCTTCCGGGATCTCCCCCAGAGACTTCCCATCTCCTGTAAGGTTAAAACATGTATAGCCTCCCGTTCCCTTCCTAAACGTAACTGGGTCCGTTCGAGTGCAATTATCGATAGGTGGGAAGATTTGAGCCAGAGTGGTGCAATTTTCAGGAGTGGCCATGCGAGTGGTGGCCACCCTAACATACAATAGTATCCCCAGATGTCGTTCCTTATCAGTGTTCAGGATTTGGTATATAACCTGGGGCGTGCGGATGCTCACGCCATGCACTCTCCCACCCCCTGTTCCTTTGCCGTTGCTATTATCCAGTCTAACCATTGCTTTCCTGATATCCAGTAGCTTTTTCAATAATGTCTTCCGGCGTCAATTGAGAATAGTCCACCACCACCCATGGGTCTGGGGCCATCGTTGTATTCGGAGCAGGTACAGTCATGTTGGTTCCTGTTTTACTCTGGACCTGTTCTGATGGGGGTTCTCGAAAATTGATTTTGATGAGGGACATGGTGTCTCTCCCATAGTGGTCCACTCCCAACACCACGTAAACGACCCTAGGGTTTCCTATGATTGTCAGGCTCGTGTCCCAATGTCCTATGGACAATGTTACTGGATTTCGAGACGTACTGAAATCCTGTTGTAGTTTCAGAGTTCCCCACCGCCTTTTATATGGTTCTCTCAACTCGTGTGGCTGCCAAGCAAATCCCGTATAGGTCCTAACCATGCCCCAATCGTCACACCATCCGTACCGCAGCAAACGTTGTCCAGAACCTGAGCCTTCCATAGCTCCCCTGGTTGGTTGGAGGTTGCCTTCTTCATCTCATGGTAGAATCATCAGGACTAGAATTAGTCCAGCTGTCAGAAACCAGGCATTACTGTAGACCATCCGGGGAAGTAGAATCCGCTTGCAACTGTGGAACAGTTCGTGTGTGTGTGTGTGTGTGTGTGTGTGTGTGTGTGTGTGTGTGT